>JANHFL010005357.1:161110-177466 GCA_032468155.1 Oxyrhabdium leporinum
TCCAATCAGCCTCCATGTTTCCAGTGTCTTTCTCCCAGCTTGGAACTGAACCAGATGGATATTTCTTCCAACAATGGCATGTTGAGATGTATTCTTCAAAAAGTAGAAGGGTGTAGGACAACTCACCTTGGCCAACTCGCTGTGGCCAAGTTGCTGTCACCAGTTCACCATGTCAACTTGCCTCTGCCAACTTGCCACAAGACAACTTCACATGACCAACTCAGGCCACGATGACAAGTTGCTGCAGGCAGCCAGAAGAAGAACCAGGCTGGCGGGCGAGTGGGTGAGCAGAGTGCAGAATGCAGAGCCTAGTGGGCAGGGGACTTTCCATTTTCACACCTTGCTGCTGCCATGCCAGGTTCAGACCCACCACCGCCACCACACCAGTTCCTGCTACGCCAGGCTCGGATGGAGGGGTATAAAAAAGGGGAAACCCTGGCAGCTGCCGCTTCTCACAACCCTCCCCGATGCTCTCTACCCACCCGCTCGCTCACCTGCCCATCCAGTTCTCCCACCAGCTGCCTGTAGCGAGTTGTCCTAGCAGTGAGTTGGCCCTGTGGAGTTATCCTGCGGCGGGCTGGCCATGGGGAGTTGGCTGTGGAGAGTTGTCCCTTTCTGAAAGCAGAGCATGGAGCAATATCCAATTGTTTTTCAGTTTTATTTCCATTAAAATGTAATGTATTTAATGTGGATTCCCATCTCAGCAATACATTGAATAATTTCCCCATCTATCATATCAGAGTACAATTTGGTAATACTTTTGCTCTACCCTGAAGGCAGATGATAATGTGTTAAACTAGCTTCCCTCAATATAACTTACTAATGTGTTAGTAGGGTTTCCTGCTATCATGAGCAGGTTTAACAGATTAACTGAATTGGAAGGGACCTTGTAGGTCATCTAGTCCAACCCCCCCCTCCTCCCCCCAAGCAGGAGACCCTACACCATTTGTAACAAATGGCAGTCCAGTCTCTTCTTAAAATCTCCACTGATGAAGCTCCCACAACTTCCGAAGGCAGTTTGTTCCATTGGTTGATTGTTCTCACAGGAAATTTCTCCTTATTTCTAGGTTGAATCTCTCCTTGATCAGTTTCCATTATTCCTTGTCTGGCCTTCAAGTGCCTTGGAAAATAGCTTGACCCCTTCCTCTCTGTGACAGCCCCTCAAATATTGGAACACTGCTAACATGTCTCCCTAGTCCTTCTCTTCACTAGACTAACCATGCCCAGTTCCTGTAACCATTCTTCATATGTTTTAGTCTCCATTCCCCTAATCATCCTGGTTACTCTTCTCTGCACTTATTCTAGAGGCTCAACATCTTCTTTATAGTGAGGTGACCAAAACTGTATGCAGTATTCTAGGTGTGGTCTTACTAAGGCTTTGTAGAGTGGTATTAGTACCTCACTTGATCTTGATTGTATCCCTCTGTTAATTCAGTTTAGGATTGCATTGGCTTTTTTGGCTGCCGCTGCACATTGCTGGCTCATATTTAATTGGTTGTCCATTAAGACTCCAAGTTCCCTCTCACAGTTACTGCTATTAAGCTTGGTTTCACCCAGTCTATATGTGTGTTTTTGTTTTTTCTTGCCTAAGTGTAAGACTTTACAGATTTGCAGATGCTTAGGATATCAAAATGCAGTCAATTCATTTCATATTTTATTATGTAGAACTTTATCGCACTCATGCTTCATACATTCTGTGTTCCCACTCTGATTCCATCTTTGCAGCTTTGAAGTTTGTTTTCCTGAATGTCAGTATCAGCAACTAAACATCTCAAATGCTTTAATGTAACTGTGTCATAAACACTATTAATATATAAAACCAGAAGGTCCTCAGTTCTTCCTCAATAGCACATTAAGTGATATCTGATCTGAGAGAAGATGTAAAATAAAACATCAAAGGAATATACTTAAGAGTTAGCATATATCTTTGTAGAAATGTTACTTTTCAGCATATCCACCATCTTTTGGGATGTAAAACGTAACACGATTTTGAAATTATCTGAATAGGTTCTGCAGTTGTGTTTTACTTATAGCACAGATCCCATTTGTTATCCTGACAATTTTACCCAATATTAATTTTATTTAAATCTTCAATACATTTCTTCTCTGCGCCACTTTACGCGTAGTTTATATCTTATATAGAAGTGAAGTTATTAAAAATTCAAACTACACAAAACTAACTATAGATACCATGTGTACATTGTATGTGACTATCTTTAAAACTGAACCCCTCCAAAAACAATATATAGTTAGATCCTAACTCATCCCAAATAGGTAATATTGGAAACTGGAGTGAAGGAATCAAACTGTCCTTAAATCCTTTTTTTCAGTTATCAAGCATCTTCATTACATTTTTGCTACAATTGAGTTGTAGCTTATTTGGCAAGAAAACTTGGATGAAAAATTGTAATTCTAGTTGTGATTCGCTGTCCAAATTTTTCACTTGTCCTTAAACTCATTACTTTACCTTAAATGGTAAATTCTGGATATTCAGAGACCTAATCAAGCTACTGGAACAGACACTCAAAAGCCAAGAACTGTAAACAAGAATGGTTTGCAGGATTGAAAAGACAGTTATGTGTTGAGAATGTTTTATATAATTCCTAGCTGAAGCAGAGAGCTTTATAATGTATAAGAATAGGACATAGGAATCAGCATTTGAATGAGCTGGAAAGATATTCTGTTGCCTGAATATTTTGGGATTGGAAGGAAATATGTACTCTCCTCTTGCTATTTCTCTATTTAAAAAGGAGAATAGTATCTATTGATTGTTATATGAATTTTATATTCATATATACAATACACATGCATATACAAAATATGTTTATCTATGTACTCTCTAGCCTTTGAATTAGTAAAATTCGATCTTCCGCAGTCAATGTAACATACAAGGAGAGATTTTTTTCAGCATTTTCTTTCAGATTCAAGATAAAACCAGTTTCCATATTCCATTGCACTCCAACTATTAGAACAAACAGGTCAATTCAGTGGAAATAGGAACTGTATAATTTTAAAAACGTGCTGATTGTATTATATTGGCTTTTGAGATCTTAAATATTGCCCTGAGATGATATAATAGAAAGAAAATCACTCCCTGTCATCAGAGCTATTAGTTGTTTAACTGAAATTCATTTAGTAGTAATTGTTCAGGTTTTTTAAAAATTTCTTAACCTCTATACATAGTTTGTTAAATTACCCATATTAACCTAATGACTACTACTCAATAAGACATAAACTCACACACAGACACATGCACACGTTCATGCACACAACTGAAGCATGGTTTTGCACATCATTTACTTGACAGTCAGAGATTGCTTCAGGAAAGCTTAGAGCAACCTCTAATGTTAGTGGGATTATAGCCAATAGATTTTGAGGTACTGCTTGTGTGAGCCAAAAATTGATTTTTATTTCAGAGTGGAGAGCTTGGAAGCAAGTTTTTTTTTCTTTCCTGCCATAGGCAGCTAATTGGCTGAACTCTAGATCAGTAGAACTGAATTCATTTTTGAGCATCTACATACAATGTTGTGATATAAATATCTTTAATTTTCTTATCAACTAATCTTTGTCTGCAAGTACTGCAACTAGAATCCCGTCATAGGTTTGGTATTTAACTGACTGAATGCCAATGCTAGATTTTGGTCCTAAAATAAAAAATTGGAAATGTACAAAATTATCCCCATGGGTTTTTAGAATATGTTTACTGAGTGTGCTAAATATTGGAAGCAACTGTTACCAGCATGTACTTGCAATTACCATATGTAAACATGTAAGTTGGTTTCACTCTGTCTAGTAAAAGTGTGAATATACTGCAAAGAGAAATTTAATTCGTTCTCAGCCAGGCCTAACTCATGGAAAAATGTTGGAAGGCAAAAGAATCTGTGGCTTCTTTGATACAAATGCAGCATTATATGAGGAATGCAAACATTAGTTTCAGAGTTCTTTGAAAATCAGATTTACATCCTGATTTTCAGTTACATTTTAATCGTGCAATAATTATTCAGTGCAGTTGTCAATGCGTAGCCGTAGATGAAAATTTAAGGCAACCAAGAACAAGGAAAGTGAAGGTACTTATTAATACTGTCGGGAAGTAGCTTTGTCATTAGTTCCTCACACTTTGTTCAGAAATGAAAGTGAGAGTCAGAATATAGTCCAGAGCTCCTAATCTAATGGTAACCCCTACATACACGATGCTCACATGTTCCCAGTTAAATTTTATTGAGCAGTAAGACTTGCTCAACTACTTTGGTAGAAGTGATTTCCCATCAGATATCTGTATTAGTTTGCTGGCCGTGCCTATCTTTAATCTTTTTAATTCCAAGTAACATTTTATATGAAAACAGGTATAATTATCGGTATATTCAGTAATTCAAAAGTGAATTAATTTGCTGTCTCTGATCCAAACAGGCCAACATACACAACTTAGAATTCCTAAACTAGGGCAGGTAAAAACAGTATTACCAGGACAAAAGAATACAATTAACAATATTAGAGTTTCCAACAAGAAAGTGCTCTTCTCCTAAAAAATACAGCAAGAAGCATGATTGGGAAAAGTTAATAAAATTAGGGAGGTTTATAACTCTTGTTAATCCAAAGAATGGAAACTGAAAAATTTTTAGTAGTACCTTTTGATAAAACACACCATTTTTTTTACAAGCGAGATGGTAAATCTACAAGATCTGTGCTGTTTTAAAACTGAAACACTCATTCAAAATGTTAAAAAGTGTGTTGCTCTAGCTCTTGCCGATAGTCCAGGCATTATATTTACCGTTACTATAATAATATATCAGAATAAGCATTATTTTCTCCTTCTGGCATAGCAGAGGCTGTAGCAACGAAAATATTACCTAAATAAATATGGACCAATCTGTAAGTTAGCCAACAAGACTTTAAGATTATTTATTAATTTTCCTGCATGGACTATGTCTTAGTGACCTTCAATATTGAAGCGCACACATTTCTACACACTTTTTATATTACACACTTCTTATTCTAAACTTACTCCTCCATGGGTCTTCTGGAAGATGGGACGAACAAAAATGTTGGTGAACATGAAAATAATGTAGAGATGCTATATCTAATACATTCGGGAGATAGACTGATTTTTCCCCTCTTTGCTCTTTAGAGTCCTTTAAATTTCAGTGTATTGGTTGCCAAAGTCCAAATAAAACAGGGGCCATTAAAAATGCAAACAAACCCAGGTTTGGGAATCAAAGCCAATTTTCAACGTTTTCCTAGGAGTGAGAGCACCATCCTTATCTGTTCCAGAGGGTGGTTGGTCCCTGTATTTATACAAAATAGCAAGAAGATTTCAGTTTGACTGCTCTTAGTCTTAGAAAACATAATGCTGGATTTGGACAACTAACAAATGTCTATTAAACTGCTGCATTAGTGACAGGCGCTCACAAACAGCAAAATGTTCAGATCCTATGCAAATTAGAGGAACCTGTATTTTTTTTCAGTACTCAAATAGTTTCCTCAGTCCAGAGAATGCTGGATTTAATTTACTTTAATGCGCCACATTAAAGTACTTTTTCATAACATTAGTGTTTGTTCTGAGTAAATATCAAAGGCTTTTTACCAACACACTTTTCCTTGTATCAGATATATTGATATAGATGATCTTAACAAAATATAAATACTGTAGATTTCAGCACAGTCTTTTTGGACGATTTCTTGAAAAGCAAGGATTTCATTAAGAAGTAAACCGTAGAATTTATCAAAACTGTTTTAATTGTTTTATTTGTAAATAACCATTTTCAAAATAGGGCTCATATCTGCCAAAGAATATTTTAAGTGTGCCACGTGTAGGCTTCATAGAATGGCTTAGATTGCGGATTCTTAATATTTAAGAATTTGTGTGAAAGAAAAAAAATGACTTGCAACAAGTCCTGTAGTTTGTTTGTTTGTTTGTTTTTGCAAAACATACAGAGATTTATTAACAAATCTTTGGGGGAAGGATTACTTGATCACTATCCCCAATATATGAAAATCATGTTTTATTTAACAGATGCATGTGACTTTAAATGCAGGAAGCTTTAATCTGAATTATTTGCAAACTCCATATCTTTGTGATGTGGTTTAATTCAATAAGCAAGGAAAATGTGTGCAGTTAATACAGATTTATCAGTACTTCCTAGTGTTCTTACTCTTTCCGCATTATAATTCTAGTTTAGCGTGTGTATATATATATATATATATATTCACATTTCTCTTGTAAATTTGCTTGCATAAAATGCACCACACTGATCAATCTGGTACTAGATATGCTGGCTGGGATTGCTAAATATACCCTTTCCTCCTCTTTTAGTGACCACCTTGGTTAAAAACCATTTGCCAATACAATGGTAATGAATGGTAATAAGAAATCATTTTCTGGCCAATGTGCTCATTTACAAACAAATTTCATGGGCATGCTGGAATCGCTACTTGGTATGAATGTAACAGAATTTCCTCCCAGAATTGTGGCTGTTCCATCACTGCAGGTTTTCAAAAATAAACTGAACAACCATTTAACTGGGATGATATAAGGTCTCCTGCCTTGAGCAGGAGATTGAACTAGAAGTCCTCTAGGACAGGGGTGTCAAACTCACGTCATCACGGCAGCATCACATGATGTATCGGGACTTTTTCCCCCTTCGCTAAACCAGGCGTGGGCGTGGCCAGCGCATGACGCATCTGGCCCATGTGCCGCGAGTTTGACAGCCCTGCTCTAGGGTACCTTCCAGCCCTATGACTCTATGGTCTAATGAGATCAACACCAGCATAGCTGTATGAGAGAATTTCACCGGAATGAACCTCAGTAAACAATGATCATAACATCATCTCTTTCTCTCTCTCAGTCATATGGTTCACTTAGTGACCATTTAACTTAATGGTCTGGTCATTGGAACAGAACATGGTCATTAAACAAGGATTGGCGGTATATAACTCCATTTCTAGCCCGTCCTGTTAGTGCAGCATTCCATTCTTGGTTCTGTCCAATATTACAAAACGTTTCCGCCTATGACTGTCTTTTCTCCAATTGTTAACTCCAACTGGGAATTAATCCCCAAAGTACACTTAAACATTTAATGTCTGCCTAATTTGCCTTTTAACAATCTGACGATCAAAAATAAAAGGTATGAGAACTGGTTTAGGAGAATATTGACATCAAATGATGATTTTTTTTCTTCCATTGTTAAACCTGGTTTATAATCTTCCATGCTGTAGTAGTTAGGTGATGGCAAGATGGGTCATCTGAAGTAACCAAGCATTTACTGTTTTAACAAAAACAAATAAATGCTCTTTTTTTTCTAGGCGCACCAAAGATTTCCTCCTTTGCAGACTATGGGAGCTGTCTATTGCAGTACTGTAGTGCCCTCTGATGGTGAGTACCATATCTATAAACCTTTCCTTAAAGGATTTTTGTTCAGATGCTCAAGGAATTTATTTTTTTAGCTTAATTAATAATTGTGCTTTTTCAAATGAAAAAAAAAATATTAAAAGAGGAGATTAACTTAAACCCGGTACAGTTCTTGGTGTAGTGTTTTTTAAAAAAAAAACTTTTTCTGTTCAAATACATTAATGAGGCATCTTGCTTGTTTTAGTCTTTTTCTACAATACTGAATTGCAAAATGCAATATTTTTTTTTGAGTGTGGGGGGGTGTCATTTGTTTTTCCTTTGCATACATCTGCTTTGTTAAGGATCTTTCTCCACGGCTATTTGTTCACGGCAAAAAACAAATAATTCCTTTTCCAAGATCCCATCTTTGTAAGGTGTGGGAAGGCTGTTTGGCGCTTCTGCCTTTGTTCTGAAGATCAGGTTGCTTTTGCAGACAGTCTCACACACACCTGTGCTGCTGCCTCTCCTTCAAAAGCCAGCTTGTATAATATTCTGTGCATTTATTACAGTTCTGCGTTCTTTCTGTTTTGCAAATATATCCAGGGATGAATTTTTTACAACCGGTTCTGCATCTCGGGTTGAATTTGAAATGCAGATGTGATCTTAAGCTGACAGATTTCACCTTTCTCTGCTGTGCGTTCATGAGTTCACCTCACCTACCATGTGTGACTAACGAATATAGGTTGAGTTTCTTAACCAAATTCCTTTAGTGGTATTTGCTTCTTAATACACCTTAATCTGTATTTAGGAGTGGTTGTGATCACGCTCTGTGAACCTTTGTCCTGCTGTTTGTCTGTGACTCACCTGTTGTGAAAAATGCTGCAGAACAACCAGGTGAAATGTGAAATAGTGGTAAGACATGGAATCTATACCTCCATGTTGGAATGTTATAGCAGATAACTTATTTTCCAAAGCGCCTGAAGGCAGGACAAGACACTAAATAAAGACAGCAATGGATGGAAATTAAACAAGGGGAGAAACAACCTGGAATTAAAGAGAAACTTCCTAACAGTGAGGACAATTAACCAGTGGAACAGCTTGCCTTCAGAAATTGTGGGTGCTTAATCACTTGAGGCTTTTAGGAAAAGACTGGACAGCCATCTATCTAATATGGTATAGGGTCTCCTGCTTGAGCAGGGGGTTGGACTAGAAGACCTCCAAGGTCCCTTCCAGCTCTGAATAGCCACTGAATAGTTCACAAAAATATAAAATCCAAATAAGAAAAAAAAATAACTGTCTAAAAATGGCTGTCTAAAAGAAGACTTGCATGGCGTAGATAAATTTCTGGTTTTAAATTTCTAAACATTGCTCAATCTTTTGAACATTGTAAGATAAGGAGGATTTATTGTGGGGAACTTAAAAACTTTTCCACTCTAAAATGCATTTTCAAGCATCATGTTATTCTATAGAAAAAGAGAGAGAGAATAATCAATGCTTAAACTATTTGTTTTTCAAACTGGTATGTTAAAAAGCTAAACAGCCTAAAGAGAATACAATGTAGAAATAAAAAAATGACATTTTATTGTAATTAGTAGGCATTGGCCATTTAAAATATTTAAAAACCATCATGCTATCAACATGAGAGTTTTCTTGGGGATTCCCTGTTACTGTGTTACTGGTGGAATATTAAAATTAGTTTGCTATCTCATGCAAACTTCAAATTTCCCAGATAGGCCATAAAATCAGTGCACTAGTCTGGATAAATATCTAGTGGTATATATGAACAGCTGCCTGTTGTGCTATAAAGCTGGAAATGAGCCTTTGCTTACTACAGTTTTGAGTAGCTCCATTTAAATTACTTAGCATTTAGACAGGTACTGTTGTGATATTTCCCTTAGAGGAATATATATGTAAAACAAAAGAGTTCTACTATATTTAATTAGGAGAATAGGAGGAATAAAATTGTTGCCTTGTCTCTGGATTTATTTATTTTTTCTGTAAGCAACTTAGTTAGCTGGAGAATATATATATTTTTTCTTGAAGAACCCAACAGATAGGATAAGGCAGAAGTCCCCAACTTTTTTGGGCACCAGGGACCAGTTTCATGGAAAGAGGCTTTTCCGCAGACCAGGGAGTTTGGTTTCACATGCTGCCTGCACCCCGCACTGGGTTTGCACGGCCCAGTTTCTGGTGCACCATGGACCGGTGCCAGTCCGTGACCCAGGGATTCAGGACCCCTAGGATAAGGTACAATAACTGAAGTGTTACTTCAATATCAATTTATTCTGCTTTCCAGGAAAAAATATAATCTGGGAAACATCCATCCACTGCATAGAATACTATGGAGGTTAGATGTTAAAATACAGTTTCTCAGAGAGGATTAAAATAAAAAGTAAATCCTAGCATTCTCTCCTCTCTGCAGAAAAAAATGGTATACAAATAGTCCTTAACTTACAACCACAATTGGGAGTGGAATTTTGGTTGTTAAATAAAGTAGTCATTAAGCAAGATGTTACATCGCTACCTTGCTCAATGACTGCAATCCAGGCACTTCCAGTTGTGGTCATTAAGTGATCTCGTGGGTTGTTAAGCAGACAGAGCCCCAGGTGAGGGTTTTGGGTGCCCTGAGGAGGGAAATCCTTGGAGGCTCCAGTAAGGAGCTGAAAATCTTCCTTCTGAAATTCAAGCAGCATTTTCAACCTCTGAGTGAAGAGCCACTCAGGTGCAGCCTCTGTGGGCTTCCCACATCCACTTGCCCAAAGAACCCCTGCTCCTTACCTTTCCACACTGCCTCTCTGCTTGGATTTCAGCTCTCTGGGGGTGGCTGAAAGAGTTGCTTGCTGAAGAAATTCAGCTCCTTACCCCCCACCCCCCAACCAAACTCCTACAACAGTGTGCAGGAATGGAACTCAAATTTGCAGGACTTGAGCTCAGCTTCTGCACTCTGCTTGAAGAGTTAAGCTCCCTTCCATACATCGAAGGGAACTTCTTCAGCAGGCTGCAAGAGCAGAGCTTCTTTCTGCACCCTGCTGAGGGACTTCAGCTCCTCTTAGCACAGTGATTCCCAAACTTTCCAGCTTTGCGGACTAACGGTGGCAAGAGGGGCGGGAGAAAGGGGATGGTTCCACGCAAGCAGTGGGAGAGTGCGCTCACGCACACAGATCTATTTAGAGCCTCACATGCAGATGCAAGTCCCTGCTGCTCACGTAACTGGTGCTGCACACGTGAGCTCGCTTGCCCGCCGCTGGCGCATCCCAGTTCCAAACGGGCCACAGCCCGGCGGTTGGGAACTCCTACCTTAGCAGGCAGCTCTTTCAGCCAAACCCCACAGATGAGCAACCCTGCTCTTGGTAGGTGGCAGCAGCTGGTAACCTTTCCTGCCGACTTCCCCATTGACTTTCTGGGGAAGCCTGCAGAGAAGATTGCAGATAGAAATCACGTGATAGTGGGGTGCTTGACCACCACTTATAAGGGAAGTCAAATTGCCAAGCATGCAGATCTTGATCACATGACCGTGGAGGTGGTGATGCAATGCTTTGCGACAACCATTTGTCCGGAATGATATAAGGTCTCCTGGCTCGAGCAGGTGGTTGGGCTATAAGACCTCCAAGGTCCTTCCAGCCCTATTATTTTATGACATTCTAACTGGAAATGCTTTTACAAGTTGGCAAGCACCCTTTCCGAGGACATTGTAATTCTTGAATATTGTTAAACAACCAGTCACAAGTTGGGGTCTACCTGTAGTTCAAACAGAAAAATCTTACCTTTTTAAGAAAGGAATGGTAATTAGGAGTAGATCTTTCAGTTTATCAAGGGAAGCCATCGGTCACCCATTTTATTTTATGTAGCTATATCTTCTTATGTAACCGAATTGTTCCACTTGTTTCACATTATGATGGATGGATGCTACTGCTGATGCTGCAAAAATGGCATTGCCTAAGTTCAAAAGAGAAAATATTTCAGAATTAGAACGCAGTATATTTAAAATGTTTGAAGGCAGAACCAAAGTATAAAATGGTATAGGTCTTTATGTGGGGAGCAGGAGAAGAAGAACGGTAGCACAAAAACTTTTTAAAGGTCATTTGTTGCTGAAGACTCAGTCCATGATTCCCCCCAAGTATTTGGAGGTATTGATCAGACCTGGTTCACTGCCTTCTCCTGTTTAATGGCACTGCTTGTGCTCTGTTTATCTCTCAGCTAAACGTAATTGGTTCACAGATGCAGAGGGCTAATTTTCCATAGGGAATATCCTTTTGAAACCAGAGGTTGCATCATCTTATCAACATTCAAAACCTTATTTCAATGATCAATAGTTTTATTGATTTGGGAATGGATGAATTCAAGGATGGAAAAGCAGGATGACTGATGAAATATGCAAGTTTGTGACTTAGGTTTTGAATATAAAACAGTGGTGGATTGTTATAATCAGCATATCTAACATAGATGGTGGGAAAGCTTATTTAACTGCACCTGAAGGAATTATTTAAATATGGTGGTGTTTTAGAGCTTGGTTCTTCAATATCTTTGATGCTATTCATCCCCATTTCATGAAACCACATCTGCTACCTAAAGCAATCACCTCATTTTGACCTGCATATAAAACTCTTGTCAATACTTAAAACATATTGTAAATTGTGGACAACAGAGGACTTGTAGATTAGGGAGTACCTAGCCTTATTTTTACAGCAGTTAGAGTGTGCTGCTGAAATTGGCAGTAAAAGTGTGGTTTTTTTCCATTGGGGAGTCAACTCATGCATTAAGCTTTCATGAAATATTTAGACCTCCCTTAAAAGCTATCCAAATCCCAAATGGCTAAAATTGCAGCCCTATCTCTCTATGTGTGTCAGTCCTTCTAGATAGAACAGACCAAGGAATCAACTTCACAAGAAGGCTAAAACTACTCTTGCTGAGATTGGCTATAATAACTTCTAAATTAAAATAGGTTGCACTTCCTCTTTCTTCCTATAATTCAGTGAGTTAGAGAGCTATCTGTCTAAACTATTTTATTATAGTTTATTATAGATATTATTTGGATGTTCTGGACTTTTTAAAAAAAAAGTTTAATCCCTTCTTGCTGTGGTGATGCAGCTTGCATATCTCCCTCAAGGGCATCTTCTTTACTGTCTATAATGTGACTCCAAACATTTTGGAAATGAATCCATTTTCCCTAATACCAAAGGACAAATTCCATTTTCTATATTCAAGAGGATATAGCATTGATCTCTCTGAGTGGTGCAGTGGCCTAGAAGTGGAGCTCTCGCCTCACAATCAGGAGGCTGTGAGTTCGATCCTAGGTAGCTGCAGATATTTCTCTCTCTGGGCACAAAGAGTAAATATCTGCTGAACAAAGCTCTGCATCGGCGACAGGAAGGGTATCTGGCCAGTAAACACTCAGCTCCATTCAGTTGCCCCGACTCCACCCCAATGCAAGGGATTACAGGGTCATTAAAACACACACACACACACACACACACACACACACACATAGCATTGATCTCTGCAATGATCTCCTCTCTTCTGAGACTTGGATAACATTTACTTAGAATAAGGTAGCTACTGCTTCACAGCCCTTGTTCAGAAATTATTGTTACATGAAAAATCCCTTTTCCTAGGGAACACTTCTCGAGAAGGAAGTGTAACATTGATTTATTAAAGCTTCATATAAAAAAAAAGTTGAAGTCAATACTTAGCAATCTTCTAGAAATCTTAGAAGTACAGGATTGGAAAGGCCCTGAAGAAACCTCTAGCCTGGTCCTCTGCAGTGTTCAGAAAAACCAGTTAAACTATTTATGATAGGACACCTAATTGTATGAATACATGTGTCTTTTGTCTATAGGCTTCAACGTAACACCAGTGTACATCTTAACATGCCTTTCTGAATCTGTTTCAATTGTCCCTGTTTATCCTTCTCAGACGTTACAGTGATTTACCAAAATGGGCTACCAGTGATATCCTTGAGTCTTCCGTCTCGTCGTGAACGCTGCCAGTTTACACTTAAACCTCTCTCAGACTCCGTCGGAGTATTCTTACAACAACTCCAGGCAGAAGACCGAGGAATCGACCGAGTTGCAATTTATTCACCAGGTACTACTGAGCGTTGCTGGAAGATTCCAACGGCCTCCTTTGGCTTTAGATTAGATCACTATTTCTCAAGATTTCTGGACTTCAGAATTCCCCAGCCAGCATGCTCTTAGTGGATTATTTACACTCAAGAGCTATTGATCTGGCTATATTTCACTCTTTTGCTGACTTTTTTTTGGGGGGAGGGGGGTTACATCGTGCTAATCCTATAGAGATCAGTGTTGTGTAAGATTAGCTACTTTGTTTTTAGAGAAAGAAAAATAGTATGTAACTTTTGGTCTGCGGTTTACTACAAACAAACCGAAAGTCCAAAGAAGAGAATGTTAGTCACCAAGTTGAAGTGAAATATGTAATCAAGAAAGTCAAAATAAAGTATAAAATACTAGGTCTTAATTATATCGAACACATGCTCTCTGTATTGACCAAAGATTTGTCAGTGGATCAGGATAAAAACAGAAGAAAAGTGGACAAAAGATATTAAAGCAATCTCCCCATTTGCCATTTCTTGCTTGTAATAGTATCTGTCAGTAAAAAAAAAATCTCTTCCCCTCAAGTCTGTTTCTGGTCTTAGGGCTCCACGGGGAGAAAAAGCATTTGAAATTGGAAAGTTGTTTGCAACTAAAAAAGGTAGGAAATAGGTGTCCTACCATTTTTGTGCCCCTTTAACTCTCTACCCACTGATTTTGGTTGATGTTTTTGCTCATGGTCCGTTTTGCCCATACACAGCTCTTGCTTCCATCAGGCGGAATTATAAAAAGAATAGTTAAGTTTTTGAGATACAGATAGTCCTCGACTTAGGATTGGCACCAGAATTTCCATCGTTAAATAAGGTGGTAGTTAAGTGAATCAGGCCCCGATTTTATGACCTTTGCTGACACAGTTGTTTAGCTAATTACTGCAGCTGTTAAGTGAATCACATGGTGGGTAAGCGAATCCAGCTTCCCCCATTGACTTTGCTGGTTGGAAGTCAGCTGGGAAGGTTGCAGATGGCATCGTATTACCCTGGGACGTTGCAACCATCATAAATAAATACATGCCAGTTGCCAAGCATCTGAATTTTGATCACGCGACCATAGGGATGCTGCAGCAGTCGTAAGTGAATGGACTGGCCATAAGTCACTATTTTGTTCAGCGCCGTTGTAATTTCGAATGGTCTCCAAGTCAAGGTCTACCTGTATTTTTGAGATTATAGATTGGAACCCTTAAACTATGCAGTTCATTTCTCTAAGGTAGAATATACTAATTTGCAATGGAACACTGCTGGAATATTAATAAGTCATATATCTAGCTCTTAATACATCTGTTCCTGTTTTGCTTTCAGATGGGACACGAGTAGCAGCTTCCACAAGCATAGATCTCCTACTTCTTGACGAGTTCAAACTAGTAATTAATGACTTGAGTTACCACGTCCGTCCACCAAAGAGAGGTAACAGCTTCATGCAATTGGGATAGATTTTCGGAAGTCATTTGCATGAAACTCCTCCATCCAATATTTAAAAAGATAATTTCATGTCTGTTTGGAAAGTTGCATGTTCTCCAAATATACTATCGCCCGCCATCATGATATCCATGCTATTTCTCCAAGCTTTGAGAATAATGGTCCTATATCCAGTTTAGTTGTGTATTTCTCCTGAGTCTTGACCGACATTTTTTCCTATATACTACCACTTCTTTTTTTGTGCTGTAAAATGAGTTTTAGCTTTGAGAAGAGAAGCTATTGCAAAATATCTTCAATCTGCTCAGGTAAAAGAGAAAAGATTGTTTTGTAAAAGCTGTCTTGTTTTAAATGTGACTTTAATGCAATGATCTTCTGGGACTTGACTAGTTTAGCTTTATGCCTTAATTGTTTTCCATGCCCAAGTTATTTCAAAGCATTAGGCTCCTGCATTTTTTGTATCCCTGTTGATGTTCTTACTATCTTTTTGTCATAACAAAAGGGCTTGCTCTTTCAAATTGGCACCCATGCTTGTTTCTTTGATTTTATTTATTTATAAAGGGGATTTATATGTCCATCCATCATAAATGCATAAATCCAGACAACTGACAACAGTTCATAAAAAATGAAAAATAAAACCTCAAAATAATCCGAATTAGATAAAAATAATCAAAATAAAGGTAGTCCTCAACTTATGATCACAATTGGCTCAAAATTTCTATTGAGACAGTTGTTTTGCCCAATTTTACGACCTTTCTTGCCACAGGCGTTAAGTGAATCACTGTGGTTGTTAAGTTAGTAACACGATTGTAAAGTGAATCTGGCTTCCCCATTGACTTTGGTTGCCAGAAGGTCATAAAAGGTGATCACATGACCCCAGGATACGGCAACCATCATAAACATGAACCAGTTGCCAAGCGTCCAAATTTTGATCACAGAACCATGGGGATGTTGCAACAGTAAATAAGTGTGAAAAATGGTCCTAAGTCACTTTTTTCAGTGCGATTGTAAACTAAACCTTTTGTCACTAAACAAAAGGCTCTAAGTGGAGGGCTACTTGTACAGTGATACAACAGTCAATGCTTTATAAAATCCTTGCAACTGGACCCCTCTATAGTGGACTTAACTAATAACCTGGCCATTGACTGGTGCAAGGGCTGAGTCTTTGCAGCCTTTTGGAAGACCAAAATGATTGGGACCCTCTG
Organism: Oxyrhabdium leporinum; assembly: GCA_032468155.1. Classification (NCBI taxonomy): domain Eukaryota; kingdom Metazoa; phylum Chordata; class Lepidosauria; order Squamata; family Cyclocoridae; genus Oxyrhabdium; species Oxyrhabdium leporinum. The sequence goes on from JANHFL010005357.1 coordinate 177,156, forward strand.
TATTTTAGGGGAGACTGTTCCACATTATTTTTATCTAAAACGAACCATCACATTTTCAGTACAGGCAAAAGATAAAAACAGGCTTGAAATTGATTGCCATTTGTTATTTACGCAAAGATTCATCTTTTAACCAAAGATAGATTTCATTATCCTTTTTTTTTTCTCCCATTCAATCGTGTCTGATTTTTGGACACTTCCTTACTCATTGTCTGTGGAGTTTCCAAATTGTGGTTGCTCCAAAGGTGGTTTTTTTTCAAGAGGCAACTGGACTTTCTTGTTTTTCTTTGAAGACGTTTCGCTTCTCATCCAAG
>JANHFL010005357.1:177566-189406 GCA_032468155.1 Oxyrhabdium leporinum
AGAGCTGAAGAAGCTTCTTGGATGAGAAGCGAAACGCCTTCAAAGAAAAACAAGAAAGTCCAGTTGCCTCTTGAAAAAAACCACCATTGGGATTCCTTACCATTGGAAGGGCTTAAACAGATGCTTAGGGCTTCATAAATGAAGATACAATATCTTTTCGGTAAAATGTGTGTAGAGTTAAGCATGAAAGCTCAAACAAATTGTCTTGTACCCTGGGGTATGAAAATGTAAATTAAGCTATATTAGCCTGGATCAAAGTCCTATCACTTCAGCTTTCTTAGGTCTCTTCAGATCAAATACATAGCTGGGGAAAAATCTACTTGTAAAGGCTTGAATTTGTGCTCATTCAAACATTTCTTATGCTTGATGGTGTGTCCTGTCCATTGTGTACATAAGATCATCTTCATATATGGTTGTTGTTTTTTCTAATATCAGAAGTTCTTGTATGACTCAGATGGTGTAAAATTAATAAAGGTGGGATACAAATAAAATGCAATAAAAATAGAATATCTAGCTGTTGTTTACTGATTGAGTCAAAAAGCCACTTAATGTTTAATACCAAACATTTTCAAGTGACTTATTTGCTGTAGAATGGACTCTTAGCTTAACAAATAAAAAATAAAGGCGACCTTAAAAGTTTGGCCCAATTGTCACATTTTAGATACTGAATTTTAAATGGAATTTTAGGCTTTCCTATTTCTGTAATATGCCAATCCGGTCTAGAAGAGTTTTATCAGTTTTTATCTTGGGAGAGGTGAGCATAAGTCAAACCTCTATTGGAACAACTTTTGCTTAAAAACTTGTCAGAATATGAGTTGCCATGCTATGCATTGAGTAATACAGTTAATTCCATCCTGTTTTATTTGACTTTGTAAATTTCAGTCCTTCAGTAGGACATTCTTCACAGTACCGCCACACTGTGAAAAATAAGGATATTAAAATATTTGTGTTCTTCTTTAGATCTCTTAAGCCACGAAGATGCCACCACGTTGAATGACGTGAAGACTTTGGTTCAGCAGCTCTATACCACACTGTGTATTGAAGAACACCAACTGAATAAGGAGAAGGAATTGATTGGGAGGTTAGAAGACCTCAAGCAGCAATTGGCACCCATGGAAAAGGTGAGGGCACTGAGATTTGTTTCAGTAGGCTTGACAGCTGAACAAAGAACCTGTATTGCATTGCATTAATGGCTTTAGACAACCCTCTTTGTAAAGAGTTTTTTTCATATGTAAAAAAATTCATATATAAATTTATTTATTCGACTGATTTTAAGTGGTCAAGGAATATCTGTTACTGTATGTATTGTACGAAGTGACTTAAAGTCTTATAAAGGAAAAATAGACAGCCATAAAGGTCTTCTGATCCCTACTCAGCCAATGTTTACAAGTGATTTCCTTGTCAGATATTCTTGAGCTAACTCTGCAGACTGCAACACATTGAGGCTTATCTATTAATAAATGGGTCTAGATCTGAGCTATTTAAAAAGCTATTAAAGGGAGGGAGGAGGAACATGAGTTGCTATAAAGCACTGTTTCCCACCTTATTGAACCATGGATAATTTGTCCACAACTAAGTATAAAATTCTCAAATACTGTGCACAGACACATGGACTTCTCTTGCATCTGTATTGGCTTTGTTCATCAGTCTTTATCACAGTTTGTTTCAACCTCGGCAACTTTTAAGATGGTGGACTTCAAGTCCCAGAATTGGCTGGGAAGTTCTGGGAGTTGAAATCCACCCATCTTAAAGTTGCCAAGGTTGAAAAACACTATAAAGAACTATTTTAATATCTGTTTAGTCATCAGGATCTGAAACCCCTGCTTTGAAAATTGTGTTAAATCACAGTTCCTGCTGCTGGACTAAGCAAGATTGGTGCATAAGAGTGTTATAAATGAACTATGGAAAGGGAATAAGAAATTGGAATTGGCTGTTCTTTCAAATAAATGAAAATGTAGAAATGCCAAATCCAAGAACAAGTAGTGGCGTAACTTTCTGTTTGTAACATGTAGCCAGAATCTTTTGGCTGATTCCTTTTACTACAAATAAGAAAAGAATTCTAGTTCCTACTGGGAAATTGATCCAAGAGGGATTATAATGAGGGAGCAATTCTGTTCCACTACTGGAGAAGAGGCTCCAGTTCTGGAATTCTGGGTGTTGAAGTCCATACATCTTAACAGTACTAATACTGAGAAGCACTGGTCTAGTCAGACATCTGTATTTTTGACGGGGGACGAAATGAAGGATCTAGTGATGTTTTTTTTCCATAATAGAGTCCGAAAGTAAACATTCTGTGGACACGATGTGGACATACACTCTCCTTGGGTTTATCCGTAAGCCTTCCCTTCTTTCTGTAAAATTTGGAAGAGAGGCGATGTTACTTTGAATTATTTTATTTTAAAATGAGAAGGTGGGATAGGGACATATTAGAGCAGGGACTTTATTAGAGCATTGGAAACATATAGTAACTATTCCAAAAGAATGGAAAATGGATTATTCTGCATTTGAACAAACTGCCATTTAGTCTCCCATCAAAAAATAATGGCATTAAAAACACTTCTGACTAGAAACGTGTTCCCTCAACCTTAGCAACTTTAAGATCGGTGGCTGGGGATTTCTGGGAGTTGAGGTCCACCCTATCTTAAAGTTGCTAAGGTTGAGGGACAACATGCTTGGGTTATGTATCAACGTATTAAAGGCCACTGCTCAATATTGTACTAGCCTGGACAATTTTCTTTTGCAGGTCAGGGTGGAAATTTGCAGAAAAGCAGACAAGAGGACAACCTGGCTACTGTGGGGTGGGCTGGCTTATATGGCAACCCAGTTTGGAATATTGGCTCGGCTCACCTGGTGGGAATATTCTTGGGACATTATGGAGCCAGTCACCTACTTCATCACATATGGCAGCGCCATGGCAATGTATGCATACTTCGTAGTAACGCGTCAGGTAAGATGGGCTTTGCATTAAAATGATGATTTCTTTGGAAAAAGGAGGTTTCATAATTCAGTGCAAGATCATGTGAAGTGTTAGTAACACTTTATAATGCCTTGGTAAGGCCTCACTTGGAATATTGCATCCAGTTTTGGTTGCCATGATATAAAAAAGATTTTGAGACTCTAGAAAGAGTACAGAGAACAGCAACAAAAATAATTAGGGCGATTGGAGGCTAAAACATATAAAGAACGGTTGCTGGAATTGGGTAGTTTAATGAAAATAAGGACTAGGGATGATATGATAGCAGTGTTCCAATATCTCAGGGGCTGCCACAAAGAAGAGGGGGTGAAGCACCTGAGGGCAGGACAAGAAGCAATGGATGGCAACTAATCAAAGAGAGAAGCAACCTAGAACTAAGAAGAAATTTCCTGACAGTTAGAACAATTAGTTAGTGGAACAACTTGCCTTCAGAAGTTGTGAATGCTCCAACACTGGGAGTTTTTGGACAACTATTTGTCTGAAATAGTATAGGGTTAGGGGGGTTGGACTAGAAGACCTCCAAGGTCCCTTCCAACTGTGTTATTCTATTCTAATTTATGTCAAGCCTAAGCAACATGACATGGATTCACTTCAGCAGAGAGATATGCACTGTGGAACTGATGTGATTTGTTTTGCCAAGAAAAGCTTGAAGGACAATGGCAATTGACTTCCAAAAGTCAATTACACAGCTTCAGAGGTTTGCCTTCCAGTTTTAGATTGGCAAAGCTGCCTGCTCAGAAAATATTTGAGCAAAAGGGTAAGAGGAGCTGTTTTTCATCCCGGTGACTTGAAGAGGTTTGAAGTGATGCTTCAAGTTGAACTGCAACTCTTCCTCAAAATCTTCTTCAAAATTTGCTGAAAAAGACTCCTCTTCCACTTAAGGGAGCACCCTCTCAGAAAGTTAGTCCTGCAGAACAAACCCCAGAGAGGCTGCAAAAGAGGGGGGGAAATGCAAATAATCTAGTTGTTTTACCCTTTGAAGTGGCCAGATGGGGGAAAAAAAACCATTTTGTTTCATAAAACAGTTATGAAAGGGTGCACCCCCTGAAACATTTGTGAGAGAAAAAAATCTCAAAGCATTGTATTCTAATACATACAGATGTGTGAATTGGTTTTTAAGGTTCTAATTTTGTACTTTAGCTAATTTTCTCTGGCAGTCATCTGTATTCCCTTTTGAGACTTCTGTATGGTTTTCATATTATTGCACAGAAGTTCAAAAACTCCTTTAATAGGTAAAGAATGCACTGAAGCTAAAGGATGAATGCATGGGGAATCCTCAACTTATTACATGCCACTTTCAGACTTCTCTAAATTTGTAGGCTCGTTTATCTTTTAAAAATGCAGGGCAGGAATCATGTTCTCCAAGACATTACAGGGATATATTTAGATTTGCATTTTGTAGAATGCCACAGTAGAATGCACATTAATGGTAAGGGTGCCTGCCTTCTGGTTCCCATCATACATTTCCTTTTTACTCTGCTACTACTAGGAGTGATCATTGGTTTCCTTCTGCTAAGAGAATCAGAAAGTTAGAGTCCTATACAATAGCAATAACACTTAGACTTACATACCACTTCACAGTGCTTCACAGCCCTCTCTAAGCGGTTTACGGAGTCAGCCTATTGCCCCCAACAATCTGGGTCCTCATTTTACTGACCTTGGAAGGCTGGAAGGCTGAGACATCCTTGAGCCACTGAGAATTGAACTCCTGCAATACTGCATTCTAACCACTGCGCCACCACTGTCAGAATGGTATGCTGGTCATCCTCGACTTACGACCAAAATTTCCATTGCTAGACAAGACAGTTGTTAAGTGAGTTTTGCTCCATTTGATAACCTTTCTTGCCACAATTATTATGTGAATGCAGTTGTTAAATTGATTTTAAAGTGAACCTGGCTTCCCCATTGACTCTCCTTGTCAGAAGTTCACAAAAGGAGATCACATGACCCTGTAACTGTCAATATGAGGCAGTTGTCAAGTGTCTGAATTTTCATCACATAACAACGGGGATGCCACAACAGTTCTTAAGTGTGAAAAATGGTCATTTATTTAGTCACTAAATAAATGGTTGTAAGTCGAGGACTATCTGTATACAGTCCACTGATCATAGCTGAAGAAGCTTATTGGATGAGAAGCGAAACGTCTTCAAAAGATTTTTAAAAAAACAAGAAAGCCCAGTTGCCTCCTGAAAAAGCACCTTTGGGACAACCATTACCTGGATGACTAAGAATCTCTGCAGATTTTTAACTATACAATTTGGGATGAACACCCTTTGAATGGTGTGGGAGAAGGAATGGATTTCCAGAGGAAAAATTGCAGACTGCAGGAACCAGGAGACTACTCAAGTGACCCTGAGGACACAGATAAACCTCCAAGTGCTTCAACAACCCTCTAAAAGGATGCAAATGACCAGCTGTCTGCAAGGAATACAAATACTTCCATTCCCCACTATCCTGTCAGAGCTGAAGAAGCTTCCTGGATGAGAAGCGAAATGTCTTCAAAAGAAAAAACAAGAAAGTCCAGTTGCCTCCTGAAAAAACACCGTTGGGACAGGAGATCAGAAATTCAAGTCACACCTTAGCCGTGAAAATCAGCTGGCTGACTTTGGGCCAATCACTTTCTCTCAACCCCAGCCCACACCACAGGGTTGTTGCTGTGGGAAAAATAGGACGAGGAAGGTGTGTTGGATATGTTCACCTCCTTGAGTTATATTTGTAAAAATATTAAAGGCGGGATACAAGTTAATAAATAAATACAAATAACATAAATAAATCGACTTTGTGAGACCAATGAAAAAACTTGTGTCAATAAACTAAAAAGCTCAAGAAAGAAAAAAGGTGCATTTGTAGCGAATAACATTCTCAAGAACAGAGAAATGGCAAAATTGGCTGCTTTGATTAAAGAAATGCCTTTATCTTGCTTTGTTTCTACCTGGAAACCAACTCTTGGAATTTTTTACCAAAACATGAGATTTGTGTTCTGATGATTGATATGTTTATGGTGATAGATGCTTCTTATGGTATATTGCAGTTCAAAGGGTCATTGATTTAGGGATCTTTATCAGTATCAAAGAAAGACGAAGGATCCTTTTTTATATAGTTTTTTGTTGTTGTTGCTTACACCCTGTACTTTTTTTGTTATTCCTTTCCCCCTTTTTAACATCTTTTCTTTTTTCTTTGTATTGTACATATATGTATGTGTGTATATGTGTGTGTGTGTGTGTAAGTGAAATGTCTTCAAAGAAAAACCAGAAAGTCCAGTTGCCTCTTGAAAAAAGGACTTTTGGGACATCTATGTACTAATGCTACTGCTATCTTCTTTGGATGATTCCAGCCAATCATCAGTCAGGTAGAAGATCTTATCCCATTTTTTTTCAGAATTAAGCCATGGCTACTTATTCTAATATGGATCTTTTGGCAATGCCCTTGAAGGTCTCCATATTTGCCCATGACTTGCTATCCCATTCCAGAAAGCCCATTACTATTAATAACTTCCAGGAAGAATGTAAGTATTTGAAAAATATTAGTTATCCCCTGTTCTCCAACTTTATTCGCCCACTTAAAAGGATAGTGCTTCCCAAAGGAGGTTAACATGTTTCTGAAAGCATCTTCCAGGTTTCCTTACCTTCCACCTGTCAAGATCTCACAAGGTCGGTTGTTGATTTCCCCATCACTTCGGTGTCGTGCCTGCGAGGCAAAAAAGAATGAAGGAAATGCACTGGTAGACTGAACTTCTGTTCATCCAGACTTTCATCTAATCCAGGGTTTCTCAAACTTGGCAGATATATAGACTTCAGCTCCAAGAAAGCATGCCACGTTTGCAAAACACTGCTTTAATCCAAGATCAAAAATTACCAGCCCACTGACCAGAAACTCTCATTTCACATTCCACCAAATGTGGAATATGAAATATTAAATGTGGAATGTAAAATACTTCCATCAAATCATGAAAAGTTAATACAAAGCATAAATACAGGAAATGGGCTTGTGCAATGCTAGGTAAGTCCCTGATCTTCTTTTGCCTTGTCTGGATGAAGATAATCCTGTAAGATATGGTTCATTTAACTTTAGTATATAATCTGTTCCAGTTGAGCAAGGATAAAACACTTGTGAAGCACCCTGCTTGCTTTTCTTCACTCTTTTCTTGCCCTAGGCTTACCTTCTTTAAACTCAGGAGACAGTGATAGCTAAATCTGGCCCTAGGGTCTGCCTCGGTTTATCTTCCCAATAAGCAACCGAGTTAGAAGGTAATTGAAAAGCAGTTTATTAGAGTACTCTGATAAAGTCGGATCTCCCTATGAAAAAGGAGAACCTTGAGACCCATCTTACATTCCTCTTTATAGTTCACACAACAAAGAAAAATGAAAGAGGAAAGTTGGTTGGGCAAGATAAGAGTAACCCCACCTTTGCACAGTAAATCAACCACAAAGCTTGTTTGAAGTTAGATAATCAAAGGCCAGCTGACACTAAGAAACTTTTTTCTCATCAGGAGATCGTATCCAGCCATCCTTCTGTAAATTATCTTTTCAGTTTAAGAATGTTAGAAGCTATCTAATCAAGTCATACAACCATAGAATAAAAGTTGTCCTACATTCCAATCTGTAGTGAGCCCGAACATAGAAAATAAATCAAATTAAAATACAAAGTAACTCTGTTAACCTAACTATCCGGTGCAAGACTCAAAATGCAGGTAGATTCTTCTGAAGGTAGATCATCCTTATTGCTTACAGTCAAAAACTGTAAGGCTTTGGGAAGGAGCCCTTAAACCCTTCAGTCTGGATCCTGGTGAGTTAAGGGTTTAAAATAAATTCCTCCTGTTCAAGTTATGCTCAAATAAGGAGTAAAGAGAAATGAACAAGCATCTTGGTCTTCAACCAGGTAGTTTACTACAGTAGTTTCCTCTACAGTTCCACTTCTGAATAACACACAGGGGTCTGATTAGAGGTTTGTCATTGATTAAAAACATTAACAACCTTACTTTAATTTCCTGCATGATATAGAGTCAATGGGAGATCTTAAAACAAAGATTAGTGCCAAACATGACCTGATTTCTATATCACTGTTTTTCAAACTTGACAACTTTAAGATGTGTGGACCTTAACTCCCAGAATTTGGTGCCCATGCATGGTCCCAAAAGGTGCTTTTTCAAAAGGCAACTGGACTTTGTTTTTCGTGGAAGTTTCCCTTCTTGTCTTATCATTCTGAGTGCTAACGACCAGATGACTGCAAGGAACATAAATCCTTCCATCCTCGCCAGTCTGAAGAACTGAAGAAGCTTCTTGGATGAGAAGCAAAATGTCTTCAAGGAAAAACAAAGTCCAGGTACCGTTTGGAAAAAGCGCCTTTGGGACAACCACGGCCCCGTTGACTGACAATCTCCATAGACATTCAGCCCATGCATTGGGAGTTGGAGTTGAAGAAGTCCAGAGATCTTAAAGTTGTCAGAGTGGAAAAGGATCTGCCTCGGCTATCTTCTCAGGAAAGCATGACTCTTGAAATGGCTTTTACTGAGACCCAATGATTGCAGAGAAGTCAGGCGGAACCTGAAGTTTCCACGTAAAGCGTTCCCTCTTCGAACCACAACCACACCCCAATCTCCCAGTCCACCAGTAACCAACAATATGCTGCAAAGGTGTTTTGAGAACTCCGAGATGTTGACTTGAGAGCAGTTCACTCTCAGGGAGCTGTGACCTTGATAAGCTGGCTCTGGCTAGGAGGAAGCCCCTCCTTAAATCCCATCCGTCACAGCAGCAGTGAAAGCCATGCAAGGAATCTGGCTCCAGCAACCTGCCCGCTCCCCCTCCAGAATGGCAGCGTCCCTAAGGGGATCTGACAACTGGTCTAGATTGTTGAGTTGCCTTTCCCCCACCCCACCCCCCACAGATGACTTATCTGCTACAGAATGATCCTACTATCCTCTTCCAGGAGATTATAGCCAGTCATCCAATTAGATCGATGCCTTTGCAGGTGCTGAAAACAAATACTTACGACATCATCAATTAAATCACGGATGCCTCTGATGGAGAGCAAGATACCGAGGGGAAAGAGAAGTGTAAACCAAGGCAGTGTGGAGATCTGTGGGAAGGTCTGTAATAGAAGGGAAAGGGGAAACTTTTCTTAACACAAAAGAGGCTTAAAGGGAGAACTTTGCATTAATATCTTCAGCAAAAACAAGGCATTCCTTCCACTAGGGGAAAGCAGAATCAAAACACGGCATAGACACAAGAGTTGGTTTAGTGAACGTTCCAAGTTACAACAGCATTGAAAAACGTAACTTATGACCATTTTTCACACTTATGACCATTGCAGCATCCCCAAGGTCATGTGATCAACATTCAGAAGTTTGGCAACTGACACATATTTATGACAGTTGCAGTGTCCCGGGGTTATCTGATCACCTTTTGCAACCGTCTTCTTCTTTTTAAAATAGTTTATTTATACATTTTCTTTTTACATACATGAGTGCTTGGTGAGCAGCGTAATGTCTGGATCATCTGCTTACATAATAATACTTTTCCAGTTCCTAATTTCTACCTCTATTGTCCAACCATTGGTAAAACAAGTCCCACGTTTGAAAATATTCTGTATCTTCTTTTTCTTTTATCTTTAATGTCAATCTCTACATTTCTGCACGGTCTAGTATTTTTTTAATTACATCTTCTTCTATAGGTGTTTCTTCATTTTTCCAGTGCTGTGCATATACAATTCACCTTTTGCAACCTTCTGACAAGTAACGTCAAGGGGAAAACCAGATTCATTTAACAACCTTGTTACTAACGTAACAATTTCAGCAATTCACTTAACAACCGTGGCAAGAAAGGTCATAAAATGGGGCAATATGCACTTAAAAACTGTTTTGCTTAGCAACAGAAATTTTGGGCTCAACTGAGGTCATAGATCAAGGGCTACCTGTATTCTTGTACAAGGGCCAGACAATTAGGCAAGGCAGAGGCCTTGAGGTTCACAGGCACAATAGGCTTTTAGGGTTAGGGTTAGGTATATCTGATAAGATTAATTAGAATCCTGTCCACTTCACTGATGTAGAAATTTGTTCTACATAGATCTATATATTATGGTAACCCACCAAGGTAGGAAAGCGGGCAAGGAACAGGAAATAAGGAAGTTTGAAAGAGTTACCACTACAAGGATCCTTTGTCTTCAAAATTAAATATACAAACGCTTCATGCTTCTATTCTGTTTGCTCCATTACAAACTGTAGTACATTGTAAAAATTCTGGAGAAAAAGTAATTTGAGCACTCCAACTTCCCAAGCAATAGTGTTGAGTCACCCTTGAAAAATACCTAGACAACTCATGAGACGTGATGAAACAATAAATGCAATTTTCCTTGCATCCTAATAGAATAGGATTCATGTGTAATTAAAGGTGGGGAAAAAATAGAAGCCAAAACTAGTAACAAATAACAGCGTTGGAATAGGTCTTGGAGGTCTTCTAGTCCAACCCTCTGATGAAGCAATAGATCTTGTACCATTTCAGACAAAAGCTTGTCCAATCTCTTCTTAAAAACCTCCAATGATGGAATATCTGTGAATGTTCATATTGTTGGGCAGTGTCGAGCTTCAGAGTGTAGTGACCACGGTCTAGACAACAATCATAATTACTAATCCCCGAAACTCAACCTGGCTCAAAAGATACAGGCTGTGAAAGCCTACACAAGAATATTGTTCATCTTGTTCAAATCCCCATTAACCTCACACTTCAATCTGGTAAGAACCAATACCATCCAGCCACACGCAGTCCTTACTTCCAGCTTCCAGTCGTTCAAGTTCACACTCCTCAATTTTGGCGGCAGAATGGCCAAATTCGAGTGGCGTGATTTCTCATGAGGGGGTTTCTTTTTTTGGGGGGTGGGGGTGGGTCTCACATCAGGAGTGCTCTGGAAAGTGAATCCAAAAATTCAGGATGGCAAGTTTGGCCATGAGATTGAAGATTCTGTAACGTTATGTGAAAATGGCCTTGGAGGACAGAGCAAAGAGATTCCACCAAGGGAACATCAGGTAAAAGGCGACGTAGCCCTCAGTAGAAATCTGGGAGGGCAAGAAGCTCCGAAGAGACTCTCTCTGGTTTCTGAGACAGGGGAAGAAATGTACTTTTAGACTTGTAAAATATACTTTTACTCTTCTACTTAATTCTAATTAGACTTAGCTTATCTGGTTGTGTTTCCTGACTGGTCTACCTCATAAGGCTGACAGCTCTACCTCTTGTTCACATGTGTCATGCATACTAAAATGGGGCAGGGCTTCAATTAAGTGATTGCAGCGTCCATCTTGATTCTTTTGCCCCACCCCAAAGAATGCCACAACAACAACAACAACAACAAAAGGACTGGGAATAGAATATCTTTAGAGAGCTGTCAGCCTCAGAACAGGTTATATACATATCTCTATAAAAAAAGTAGAGAGGTCCTAATTTTGCTGCTAATCAAGAATGGAATAAAGAGCCCTCTTACCTGCAAAATAATTATGAACAAGAAGTATATGTTAGCCATCCGGTGAAATTGTTCATACAAGTTGAGAGGGAGAAAAGTGAAAAAGTTGTACTTAGCCATCTTAATGGCATTGCCCTGCAAACGATAAACCAGCAAAGATTCACATGAAACTTGAGCTAACTAATTTATTATCACATATACATTTTCATATATCAAAATCCACTTTGTGAAGTGAAGCGTGAAGAATGGAATATAATACATGTAAGCAGGTATTCTTGGCAAGACCAAAACTGAGATTGGTGACATTTTTGTCATTTTTTTTCCAGCAGAAAACAGCAAAAAGGTTTAGAAATGTGAAAAGGGAGGGAAGGAGGGAGGGAAGGAGGAAGAGGGAAGGGAAGGGGAGGGAAGGAAAGGA
>JANHFL010005357.1:215789-228302 GCA_032468155.1 Oxyrhabdium leporinum
TTCCCATAGAAGAGAATATTTGGAGCCGAGGGGTCCTTGGTCCTGTCTGAGGTTGGTTGTTTTCTTGCAGATGTTTAATTATCAAACTAGGTAACATCATCAGTGCTGATAGGGAATGGGGTTTGCTCTCATTTTATATGCCACCTAGTTGCTTGTTCTGTCAGTATTGGCGGGAGGGGTCTTGGAAGTTCTTAGATGGGCTGCTTATTGTTAACTTGTTTGTCTGATTTGGTAATTCCTTGATTGGAGTGTCGTTTGCTTCTTGATTGTTGGTCTAATGTTAATCTTGGTGTTAATCCCTGCTCATCTGGCTGTTGATTGCTGTTGAGGAGGTGTTTTGGTCTTTTGTTTGGTTGTTTTTTCGATTTTCTCTTTTGAATGGTTTTGAACACCACTCCCTATGAGCCGTGATGATGTTACCTAGATTGGCAATGAAACATCTGCAAGAAAGTAACCAAGCTCAGAGAGGATCAAGGACTCTACACTTAATTGTCCTTTCTTATGTATACTCTTCTTTGATCACAGTATAACAAGAGGAATTTCACTTTGGGGACAAGTACATGCTCTCATATATGAATGATATCTCATGATTTTAGCAAAGTTCCTTGCGTGAACATAACTAATCTAGTTTACCCCTTGACATGATTCTTCTCACTGGTAATAGCACCAGCACCAGCACTTAGACTTATATACCACTTCACAGTGCTTTTACAGCCCTCTCTAAGCAGTTTACAGAGTCAGCCTATTGCCCCCAACAATCTGGCTCCTCATTTTACCGACCTCGGAAGGTTGGAAGGCTGAGTCAACCTTGACCTCTTTGGCAATTTGTTCACTTAGTGTGAGAAGTATATTTTTAGCTGTACAACCTTCAAATCTCTGACACTCTGATGCTTGGAGTGATACAGTTCTGCAAAAGCAACTCTGCACCAATTTCTTGGCACGATCATCTCAAAAATGTACCTTATTCCTGCTCATGACAAACACGCTGTTGGGAGTTACTCTGAGATGGGCAGTCCCTCAATCTGATAAATAAGTAAATAAAAATAAACAAGTTCCAGGAAAATCAAAGATGACAATTCTCCTAAAGTAATAACTCTAGAATATACCTCACGGAAGGAAGCTCTGTAGCTTCAGAGGTATTCTTTTGGTTGTGACCGGTCTCATTTTTTTCAGCTCTAGATCCACCAAAACCAATATCAATGCTATATCCAAGCAGAACTTCAGAATCTCAGACACAAAGCCTTGTCTCACATTGCAAAGTTTAGCATCCTTGAACCCCGTTCATGACAAAATGGCAGACCCTGCACTTCAGATTGGGGAGAGTCACCAGAATTGGTTGTAAGAGTGAACAGTTAGCATCTAGCTTCTACTGAAGAACTGCTTGGTTTTATTTCTGCTCCGATTGCTTGCCACACAGTTTCCCCACCCACCCTGAAATTTTCTTTGGCATTTTGTTGCACAACTGTTTGGATTCCAGTCACAGGTATTTTTAGGAGCTCCTTCAACTCTCCAGCCTGGCAGAATAGTCAACCACATTGTAGAATTGCTATAACAAAAAATAACCTACTATGATTATACATTTCAGGTTGGAGAATTATGAATAATCATGCTTTGACAATAGAAGCTGGGGCTCAGAAAGCAATTGGCTTTATTTCATGGATAATACATGCATGCGCTTTTGCCTATCTCTTATCTATTTTGGAAGTTTTAAATCTACAGTGGCATCTCTACCTCTACCTCTATAATTTCTATTTCTATTGTCTATCATCTCTATCATCTCTATCGTCTCTATCTCTATTTGTATCATCTCTATACCTCTAACATCCTATCTCTATCATCTCTATCTCTAATTGATCTCTATATAATTTCTATCTCTATCATCTCTAACTATATATCATCTCTATCTCTAGCATCTCTCTCTATTCTATCATCTGTCTATCATCTCTCTTTATTGTCTAACTATGTCTATTGTCTCTATCTCTATTGTCTATCTCTATCATCTCTATCTCTATATCAAGAGGCAACGGATGGAAATTAATCAAGGAGAGAAACAATCTAGAACTAAGGAAAATTTCCTGACAAAAATCAGTGGAACAACTTTCCTTCAGGAGTCGTGGGCGCTCTAACACTGGAGGTTTTTCAGAAGGGATTGGACAAACATTTGTCTGAAATGACGTAAGGTTTCCTGCCTGAGCAGGAGGTTGGACTAGAAGACCTCCAGGGTCCCTTCCATCTCTGTTATTATGTTAGTCTATATCTATATATCTATATCAACAAAATAGCCCTTCTATTCTTTTGTCCCATACTTTCTGTACATGCACACAGACATAAACAGCACGCAAAAAAACATTGATGCTGTTGTCAAAAATTGTCTTTATTGGCCTCAGAGTATAACTGCTTTTCATATATAGCTGCCCCCACCCCAACTAATTTAAAAGAAAAAGAAAAAAGAAAGAAAGCAGAGGCTAATTTTCTTGAGAAACCAGTCTATGAATTTCTGATTTAGCTCTGCATTCTTGGGCAATGTAGTTAATAGCTTTTCATCGCATTGCTCATTGACCTTTACAGCTTATAAAGGAGAAATCATTTTAGTAATGTATTTCATCTGGAAAATCTGCTGGGTGCATTCTAGTCAGCTGAAGAGGCTGAGTTCAAGGCTTCCTCTCTGAGTTGGGGAGGGAACAGTTTGAAATATCTGATCTTTTCTGCTGTGGCATCTTTCCTTTGAATATCTTTTGCACAACCTAGACGAGTCCCTCATGATTTTTAGAGGACACCATGCCCTTTCTTTGGGGAAAAGTTCTGGATTGTCAAATTTGGACAGTCCAAACTTTGGACTGTGGGATTTTGGACCCCCTCTTCTTTGTGGCAGTCCCTCAAATATTGGGACACCGCTAGCAGGACTAGGGGTGACATGATAGCAGTGTTCCAATATCTAAGGAGCGGCTACAAAGAAGAGAGGGGTCAGCCTATTCTCCAAGGCACCTGAAGGGAGAATAAGAAGCAGCTGATAGAAACTAATCAAGGAGAGAAGCAACTTAGGACTAAGGAGAAATTTCCTGATAGTGAGAACAATTAATCAGTGAAACAGCTTGACTTCAGAATTTGTGGGTGCCCCATCACTGGAGGTTTTTAAGAAGAGATTGGGGCAGCCATTTCTCTGAAATCGTATAAAGTCTCCTGCTTGTGCAAGAGGTTGGACTAGAAGACCTCCAGGTCCCTTCAATCTTTGCTATTCTGTTATTCTGAATTTGTCAATAAACTGGGATTTTTTTTAGTAATATTCCATACTGTTTTAAAAGTTGGCATTTTGTAAATTGTCCAAGTTGTACACTGACAAAATAGCTATTGTGAACATACAAGTAGCCCTCAGCTTGCAACCATTCATTTAGTGACCATTCGAAGTTACAATTGCACTGAAAAAAGTGACTTATGATTGTTTTTCATACTTACCAACGTTGCAGCATTCTAGTGGTCACGTGATCAAAATCCAGACACTTGGCAGATGGCATGTATTTATGACAACTGCAGTGTCCCAGGGTCATGTGATCACTTTTTGCGACTTTCTGACAAGCAAAGTCAAGGGAAGCAAAGTCAGTGGGAAAGCCAGTTAGAAACACTTAACAATTGTGTTACTAGCTTAACAACTGCAATGATTCACTTAATAATTGTGGCAAGAAAGGTCATAAAATCGGGCAAAACTCACTTAACAGCTTAGCATTAGCTAAGCAATGGAAATTTTGGACTCAACTGTGGTTGTAAGTCGAGGATTACCCGCATCTTTGTGCATGTATTTATGGCTGACTACATTTGTGGGTATCTTAATGGAGGGATTTTACCCTATATACAAAAAAACCCCACAATGATGGGAGATTATTAAGTTAATTCGTTAAATAGTTCTAAGATAGTAACAAATGCCTCTGAAAATTAAGCAAATATACATTAAATTAGCAGAAAGAGCTACAATTTCAGAAAATCTTGGAAGAAAATATATTAACTTTATGACATCTCCAAATGAGTATCCAGCTGACTTTGAAAAATACTTTCCTTCCCTTTTTCTTGGAGGATAAACTATTGATTTTCCCCCCCTTCTTGTTCAAAGACTTCTCAAACTGACTTATAAAATAGTTACAAATCAATAACATCAAAGTTTTGCAGGTATGTCCAGTCTTTTCACATTATAGCATTTAGATCTTGACAGCTCTACAGTAACACTAGACAATGTGGTGTTAATGTGCCCTAATACATCTCCCTTGGTCTCCCCTCTGCCACACCACCTTTTCTGAAAAGTTTATTTTCATTAAAAAGAGAGAGAGGATGAGAGGATGAGAGAGGGAGTGGGAGAGAGAGAGAGAGAGATGGGTATAGTGCATAAAGTGTTGATAGGGACCAGAGAGACCTTGATTCAAGTCCATGGAAGCTCACAGAGGGAATTTGGACTGGTTACTTTTTCAGACTAATCTATTTTAGCAGAATAGAATGGTTGTGAAGAATAATGGAGTGCTATGTATACCTCATTGAACTCCTGCATTAAAGGAAATCTAGCAAAGAAACTCTAATACAAATAAGTAAATGTGAAGTTTACTTCTTTACTTACTTGTAATAAGTAAATGTGAAGTTCTAGTACTGCTTTAAAAGCTTTAGTAAGACCATGCTTGGAATACTGCATCCAGTGCTGGTCACAACAACATAAAGAAGATGTTAAGACTCTGGAAAGAGTACAGAGAAGAGCAGCAAAAATGATTAGGGGTCTGGAGACTAAAACATATGGAACAACGGTTACAGGAATTGGGTATGCCAAGCCCAACTAGGTGGGACATGATAGTACTATTCCAATATTTGAGGGGCTCCTACAAAGACGAGCGGGTCAACCTATTTTCCAAAGCACCAGAAGGCAAGACCAACCAAGGAGCGAAGCAACCTAGAAATAAAGGAGAAATTTCCTGTCAATTAGAATAATTAATCAGAGGAACAACTTGCTTCCAGAAGTTGAGGGTGCTCCAATACTGGAGGGTTTTAAGAAAAGACTGGACAGCCATTTGCTGAAATGGTATAGGGCCTCCTGCTCGAGCAGGGGGATGGGCTAGAAGGTCTCTGAGATCCCTTCCAACTCTATTATTCTATGTTCTAAATAGGAATTGGTGTGTTGCAAATCAAAGCACAAGATTCTACCTTCATATGTGTTTTCAGACATTTTGTTTGGGTCCCATAAAGGTCCCAATGGACTGGAAGCGAGCTATGATCTGATTGTTAGCTTCACTTTTGGTAAATATATTTTATGACTGACCATGCCTACCCGTGATAAACGTTTTATTCTCCCTTAATAGCCATTTTGTGAGTACATCTAGAACAAGATCTCGAAGTTCCTAATATGCTTCTACTGTAGTCCAAAAATATTTTGACCAATTTTCTTACAGAGAAGATAGTTTTGATGCTTTTCAGCTTTTCGAATTAGAACTAGTGGTTCTAAGCATTTGTAGATAATACCCAGACCTTTTTGATAAATTAGTTTGTGAGATCAGAATAGTTCCTTCTCTGCTGGCATTTAGAAAGACAATCTACTTTTTAAAGCTTTTTTTAAGCTACTACTTCCATGATTTGTCATGATTAGTTTGACTATTTGTTGCTATTTTCTACTGTGTGCTATATATTTTTTTTACTTTTGATAACATTCATCATTCTGAATCTGAGGAATTGTCTCAGCCGGCAGATAAAACAGACTGAATTTTAAAGCTATTATTTGCAGTAAAGCTCATCACAAGCTAGAATTGCATAGCAATGCAAAATCATTACTGCATTGTTACATGACATAAGACTTAATGCATATATGTAGTCCTCAACGTATGAACAGAATTGGGACAAGAATTTCTATCGCTTACCAAGATGGTTGTTAAGTGAGTCCGATATTTTTTGCCATGGCTGTTAATCAAATTATTGAAATCGTTAAATGAATAGTGTGGTCGTTTCCCCATTTGCTTGTTGGAAGCTGGCTGGGAAGATTGCAAATGATGACCATATGACCACAGAATGCGACAACTGTCATAAATACATATTAGTTTTCATGTGCTCAAATTTTAATCGCATGACCAGAAGAATACTAATTCCTCCTCCTGTTTCTCCCACAAGTAACAAGTTAACAACCCTTTGAGTTGAGTTGGGCTGAGAGAAAGTGACTAGCTCTTGGCTTAAGCCCAACTACTTTAATTAAGTACACCCTATCAGTTAATCTGCTTTTCTAATAACTTTCCTTTATTATTCTGCAGATTTCTATGATATCTGTGATGTGGTTGATTGTCAAGGTTCCTGTTTGGACACTGGAGATTGCATTTGTTCTTTGGGGACAATTATGGGACCAGATGGACAGACTTGTCTTGGTAAGAAGACTCTACACAAATAAATATGAGAAACAAAAGGAAAATACAAAGCCAGGGGAGAAATCTGAGGTGGGGAAAATTTAAAAAATTGCTTATGGATTGCTCCACTTTTCTTAAGTGATAAGGAAAAAAAGAGGAATGTAAGTAGTTATTATCACTGTGAAAAGGAACTCACTTTCATTGTAAGTGTCATCTTCTCATCATTCCCACCCATGCAAACTCATCTTTGAAAAAGTAATTAGAACAGGAACCTAATTACATACTTACTAATTCCGAATGAACTCATCTTCAGGAAATGACCTGGAGCTTTTCCAGCTGATGTGTACAAACTTCAATTTCACCTGATAATTTTTTTCTGGGTAGAAACAAGAGTACTGGGGAGTTGATTACATTTTTTTTTTGCAAGCTCTAACGGAATAACAGAAGTGGAAGGAACCTTGGAGGTCTTCAAGTCCAACCCCCTGCACAAGCAGGAGACCCTATACCATTCCAAATGGCTGTCCAATCTCATTTTAATAACCTCCAGTGGTGGAGCACCAAGAACTTCTGAAGGCAAGCTGTTCCATTTCTCCTTAGTTCTAGGCTGCTTCTCTCCCTAGTTAATTTGCTTCTTGTCCTGCCTTCTGGTGCTTCAATAAATAGATTTACCTCTTCTTCTTTGTGGCAGCCCTTCAAATATTGGAACACTGCTATCATGTCACCACTAGACTAGACATGCCCAATTCCTGCAACTGTTCTTCATCTGTTTTAGTCTCCACCCCTTAATCATCTTTATCGGTCTTTTCTGCACTGTTTCCAGAGACTCGATTTCTTTTTTATATTGTAATATGGTGAGTAAAACTGAATGCAGTATTCTGGTATTCTTGGAGTAAAATTGTGGCTAATGATCCCACACTACTCCAGGAAACTGTGTCACAATTGTAGGTTTTGCAATGAAAAAAATAAATCTGCAGACTCTAGAAAGAGTGTAGAGATGAACATCAAAGATGATTAGGGGACTAGAAACTAAAACATGAAGAACAGTCATAGGAACTGGGTATATCTAGTCTAGTGAAAAGAAGAACTAGGGCTGACATGATAGCAGTCTTCCAATATTTGAGGGGCCATCATAAAAAAAGGAGATCAAGCTATTTTCCAAAGCACCTGAAGGCAGGACAAGAAGCAATGGATGGAAACTAAGCAAGAAGAGAGCAAACCTAGAACTAAGGAGAAATTTCCTGACAGTTAAAACAATTAACCAATGAAAAGACTTGCCTTCAGAAGTTGTGGATTAGTCCATTACTGGATTAGAAGACTTCCAAGGTCCTTTCCAACTCTGTTATTCTGTTCTCTTCAAAGCAGTATCCCAATGTATTTAACCAAAGCAAGACATTAATACAAAGAAAGTTAATAAAAGTCAGCTGCAGGTAAGGGAGGGGGGGGAAGCTAAATTCAGTCTAAACTTTGTTTTAATTAGATTTTTGGTTTTGACAGCTGTGCCAATACTTTTAACTTCCTGAAGTTGTAGAAAGGACAGTCAGAGAGGGTAATCTCCAATGCAGCACCACTTGGTAATCTAATCAACTGCCATGAGTCAGAAAGCAGCTGCATCACTATTAGGCTTTAAATTATGGTTCAGAATAATCAGACTCTTGAAAGATATACCATTATCTGTTAAATGTGTGAAGAGCATTCAGATGAGATGCTTCACAAAGCATGAATTTCACCTTTACAAGCAAATATTCTGTTTTTATCCGTATTCCCCCTCCCACCCAAAAGCCCTTTAGAAAGTCCATTGGAAGTTTCCTTTGATTTGATCTGATTTGTTTCATTCTACCATCAAAGTCTGATTCTTTTTCATGCATGTGAATCCCCCACACAACACACACACACACATACCTGCTGTGCCCTCAAAGCCATGCCCACCTCTGGCTCAGCACTGTGGGGCAGATCAGAAGGGACTCTTAATTACTGTGCCCACACAACACTTCATCTAAGTCAGGAAAAACCCTAGCAGATTAAAGAAAGGTGAGGAAGATGATGCAAGGACTTGAGGATGAGTCCTGTCAGGACAGGCTGAAAGAATCTGAGAAGTTCAACCTGAAGAAAAGAAAATTGAAGCCATCAGCTATTATTAATGGGCACAGAAAATAGGAACCAAAATAATGTGACATATAGGTTTCAGCTGTCTAGATTTTGTTCAAATATAAGAAAAAGCTTCCTGACAGTAAGATCGGTACAACAGTGGAAAAATCTACCTACAGGTAGAAGCTGTTGGTTCTCCAATACTGGAGGTTTTTAGGAAGAGGCTGGACAACCACCATTCATAGGTAGCTTAATTGGTTTTCCATGCACATTTTGGAGATTGGGATGGCCCTTGTGGTTCTTTCCAACTCTACAACTCTATGATTTTACAAGATGTATTCATGCGACATACAGTACTAAGCTTGATTCATGTTCACCCTGAATATTTAATGTGTTATGTGAATTCATCCTGCAACAGGGTTACTAGATATCTGGACAGGCAAAGGAAGGTACAGACAATTGGAAAGGGGGACAAATTTGAGGTGGAGGAAAGGAAGACACACTAACTTTCTTGGCCTCCTGGACAAAAATTACAGTGAAAAACAAGCCAAAAATGTTCTGAAATTACTTTTTCCAGCATCAGAAATACTGTTTTTCAACTGCAACAAATCTTAATTTTCAAGAACATATGCTAGTGATAATGCAGAATCAACAACCACATGTGTTTCTGATTTCACCATAGAAACATATGATGAGTTATGGGATGTTCAGATGTCAGTGATCATAGATTCGAAGGGGCTGGATCGAAACTGATTGCTGGAATCAGGAAATAAACTAAACGTAACTCTCAGCTGTGGAGTCTGTCAATGGATGTGAGGCAGAAAATAGATAATTTACACGATCATATTACATGAAAATTTGGATGATTACTGTTGCGAAAACAGTCCAAAGTTTAAAATAAAAGAACAAAAACCGAGCAACAAAAAAGCTGAACAATATTTAATTTTAAGGGTATGGTTGCCAGACAGATAGTTTATGGTTCACTGAATGATACAACTGCAGGCATGGATAGCTCAGTAAGCTGGCTTAGCATGTTGTGTTAGTTCATAGCCTATTGGTGGCAACATCGGTAGAGTCTCTCTTTACTTTGTAAAAAAAATATGTGGATCTTACTGGACAAAAGGTAGAACCTCAAAGAGGGTGGAGCTTTGCACATTATTCAATAGGACAGAAGAGACAAGGGTGTTGAGTTTGTGTTCCTCTATAATCCCTGTCTAACGTGAACATTCCAACTCCTTCTAATGATGTGGCTCATTTATCTTTCTAATTAATTTGCTTCGCTCTGAATAATATTATTTCATGCATGGTCAGACTTTTTTTCCCCTTTTCCTAGGCCTTAAGCACTCCTTGTTTTCTAGTCGAGGGTCTGCGCAATTAAATTAGATTGGTAAAGTCCTAGTTAGACATGGAGTATCAGTCCTAAACATTTTCATCTGTCATATCAATGGGACTAGCTTTTCACTTCAACTTACTAGGTGTTAGCTAGATCACTGTTTTTCAAATTCAGCCACTTTAAGGTACGTGAACTTTGAATGCCAGAATTTCCCAGCCAGAACTTAGAATTCAAGTTTGAAAAACACTGGGCTAGATGTTATGAATCTTAAGTCTCAACTGCCATTTCTGAATTCCTTCTGCATCAGGCAGAAAAACTTATAAAGACACATTGTGATTTTTCCTAAGCAGATTTCTTTGTTCTTCACCTATAGACGGAAATCTTGCCAAACTACAGCAGATTTCTTGCCTCCTAAAACATATAGTCTGAGAACTGTTAGGAAGGAGCTGTCCTCACCCTCTTTCTCTCACACAAACTATCTAATTCTAAACTGTGTTGCCTCTTGCTCTTCTGGAATGTATCCCTCCCTCCTGGGAAGCTGGACAACATTTGATCACAAACTGGCTTTCCAATGTCCTGCAGCTAAGCTAATGAAATTTATAACATTAGAATTTACACAGACATTTTTACATTTTAAAATAGCTATGCTTAAGTCAAATGTGCAAATGTTCAAGCCAGAGCTGGTCTATATAATCTGCTGGAAAATTATAGTGTGCCATTTGCAGTTTAGTTTGCACCCAGCATCACAGTCATTCTCTATATCCAGCTGAAAGGATCACATATGCCGCTCAGTTCAGCTATCAAAAATAAATAAGTTTGAGGCTTATTAATTAAAAGTTAGCAAACATTCCAAAAACTGTTAATTGACAAAAGCGGAGAAATAGATAAAAAAACATAAACGGTGAAAAGTTGCACTACATGTATATCTTACTATATCAAAAGGACACACAATATTATAAAGATTGGGTACTTACCATGGTCTGTTCCAAAAAGAATGGCTTTGGGTTAGTCCAGCTTTATGTAGCAGAAGAGAGATAGGAAGTAGGATACCAGGTGACCCTCCTCTATTTTGCAGACTAAATGAAACAATTTAGTGGAAACAAATGATGGATCTAACATCTAAAAAAACTCTTTTATCTCATTGTCTTTTGACAAACAGTTTTGGAACCGTTTAGAGTTATTGATCAAAGCTGCAACCTGTCAGAATTAAGTCCCACTGTTTTCACAGAGACTTTACTAATTATACGTAGGACTGAATTGTAATTACCAGCCCAAAATAAGAGTACAGGCAGTCCTCAGTTTACATCCACAATTAAGTCCCAAAATTCTGTTGATAAGCAAGAAAGTTGTGTGAGTTTTGCCTCATTTTACAACCTTTTTGCCGCACTTGTTCAGTGAACTGACGTAGCATGGATGTTAAGTGAATCTGGCTTCCCCATTGACTTTGCTTGTCAGAAGGTCACAACAGAGGGTCACATGATCCCGAGGACGCTGCAAACATTGTAACTACTGGCCAATTGCCAAGTGTCCAAATTTTGATCGTGTGACTATGCAGATGCTGTAACAGTCATGAGTGTGAAAAATAGGTCATTTTTTTCAGTGCCATTGTAACTTAGAACTGTCACTAAACAAATGGTTGTAAGTTAAGGACTATCGGCAATGAACTTGATGTAACTGAACACCTTATCTTTATTCGGGGACAATGCAAGGGACACAGAAAGCTGTTTTTCATTTGTGAATGTTTGAATCTATTTCTTTCACATCCAAATGCCAGCTGTTCACACTGGAGGAAGCAGGTAGCTGCTTTGTCAATGCTTCTTAATGAAAAAATGGATTTCTCATGTCAAATCACGCAAACTGGGATGCAATGCCAACAGACCTTGGGAACAGAAGGGAAGCAACAGGACAGGTACAGAGAGGAACAGAACCCATCATACAAGCAATTCTTGAGTCTGGGTCAAGGGAACGCCTCAGAAGAGACTTAGAGCATCACTCTACTGTAGGTTGAGCAAGAGAATTCCTCTGGATGGTTTTCAAGCGAGACCTAGCAAGAAAGATCTTAGAAACTGGGTCTTTTTTTTTTCTATATTCACCAGCCTTGGAGGGCTTAACACAAATGGACCCATTGGCTTTTGTACTCTTGTGGTGCAGAAATACCAAGGTTACAGACACAACTCAGGCACCTCTAACTTTTGTGGATGAACCCATCAAGGATGCTGACACAACTCCACCCAACAAATACAGTTCTTTCAAACGGATGGCCTAAAAACAATATTACTGCACTCTAGCATACATGTCCTACACTCCAGCTCTTAGCTGCTTTTAGCATTGCTGCTAAGTAGGAAGTCACTCACTCATGTTTCCTTGCAGATGAAAATGAATGTGAAAGGAATAATGGAGGCTGCAGTGAATTCTGTATTAACTTAAAGAACTCCTATCGCTGTGAATGTGGAGTTGGGCGTGTCCTGGGGCCGGATGGAAAGACTTGTGAAGGTAAGGAAATGATTTAGACTTACTAGCTGAACTATTGCATCTGACTAGCAGATTGTTTTAATTAATGTGCTTTAAGATTCATGAGAGGATAAGGTCCAAAGTGCCAGAAAATACCCTAGAAATCAATGGTGGTGTTTGAGGGAAGGGGAAGAGGGAATGAAAGTAGAGGGGAGGGGAGGCGGGAAGAGGGGAGAGGAGAAAGAGGAAGAGAAAAGAGGGTAGGATGGGATGGGATGGGATGGGACGGGC
>JANHFL010005357.1:241710-256047 GCA_032468155.1 Oxyrhabdium leporinum
AGGAGGAGGAGGAGCTCATCACTCATCCAAGAAGCTTCTTCAGTTGTGACTGGAAAAATGATCTGGATGATTGGGAATCTCCATAGACCGGAGGTCAGCAATTTTAAACAAAGAGCCACAAAGGTCCTAACCGGAAGCCCCCCATTCAATTCTGGAGTCAACTGGAAATCCGGTTCCCCCACCATAGAGTCTTCTCCTAGCACAGCATCCTTTTTTCTCTACCTGTCCTAACCGAAAGCCCTATCGATGCTGACCAGAGCTGACCAGAAAACCTGTCCCTTGCCATAGAGTCTCCTTCTGGCATGCCATGCCATGCCCTCCCCCCACCCCACAAACCGGGAGCTCCTCTCAAAATGGTGGCACCGACCAGCAACAGGGAGCCGCAATAGAGGGTGAAAGGACCACATACGGCTCCAGAGCCGTGGGTTGCTGACCCCTGTCCATAGAAAGGAAGATAGCATCAAGATCATGAGAAGGAGAGCATCAAGATCATGAGCTTTATGCTGAACTGGTGAGGCCACACTTGGAATGCTGCATCCAGTTCTAGTCGTCAAGACTCAAAAAATCCCTAGAGAAAGTGCAGAGAAGAGCGACAAAGATGATAGGAAATCTGGAAAGTACACCATGTTTAAGGGAATTAGGCATGTCTGTTTCAATTGCCAGACAAGCAGGAGGAAAGAAACACCAATTTAGGACAGTGACATGGCGTTCTTTTTTGTTTCAAGTCAAGTGAAGACCTTCTGTCAGTCCTGTTGAAATGGAGAGTATGGTTGGAAGGCTGACATCTTCATCTTCTGTAGAAAAGAAAAGTGCAAGAGAAAGATTTGTACCTTTGATTCAATGATCTCTATTTTTTGCTGGGTGCTTCACAAATTTGGCATTCTTTTAGGTAAGTGTTTCCCAACCTTCACAACTTTAAGATGCATGGATTTCAATTCCCAGCATTCCCCAGCTAGCATGCCTATTTGAGGAGTTCTCGGAGTTGAAGTCCATACATCTTCAAAGGGTCAAGTTTGGGAAACGCTGTTTAGGTGAAGCATCACTTCCTGCCTTGCTCCTATTTGAATTAACTAAACATGTTCATTCAATAAAAGGTTAGCATCTGGATAAGGTACAAACCATTCAAGCCACGGGAACAGACAGAGTTGTGTTTCTGTGATCTTAATACTCCCTTTCTTGGGATGAATTATTTAGTATCTGCTGGATGAACGAGATTCTGCAGAAGAGCAAGTGATGAGCCATGCATGATAAAGTCATCGTGGATATGCCACAACTTATCTCACCCATGTCATCCTTTGCAACATCACCATTCTCTGTAGTTGTCAGTGTCTGGATGGCGTTCAGTTTGCAATCAGTTAAGACAGCAAGTTCCTTTACTTCCTTTGGCGGTTCCAAAATCTCACATGGTTGAATTTGGGGAATTTTGGACCAGCATTGCAACCTGTCAAGATTTTGATCGATCTTGATTCTGCTACAGTGTTAAGTCTCCCTTCCAACTTCATGTCATGTGCAAGTGTGACAGATTTAACTCTATAATTTCATCCTTATAAAAGTGTTGAATAGCATAAAATCTAGGACAGAAGGATCTACAAGGCTATACTGGCACTTCTCTTCATGTTGACATCTACTGGCACCCTTTTCAACCAGATGTGGATCCGCAGACTAGAAATATTATAACTTTACCAACTTGCAAACAGGAATATCAAGGGAGACTTTGGTAAATGCATTTGTGAGATCAAGTTATTGTCAATAGCCTCCCTAAACCCTAGCAAACAATATCTCAAGGGGTTCAGTGATCCCCACAGAATCTTCGCTAAGGGTCTGCCCGAACCCCCATGAACCCCCAGCAGCCCACCCCTGCTTTCAACCCATGTTTAAAAACTTTCTCCCACTCAAGGATTTGCAATCTACTTTTTAAAAAATATACAAAAATTACCAGAAAAGTTCAGGTTAAAAATTATCAGGAAACAGTATTTGATGTGTTGTCATTCATTCCACATATTTGGGAACCTAAGGAAAAAAAAATTCCTACAATATTTTCTCTATTAGTTCTTTGGTTTTGCCACGTCTCTGAGTCATATCTATATTTTTGTTGAAAAAAAATCAAAGGTTGGCTAAGAATTTCTTTGATTTAGGATGCTGGTAAATTTTTGGTCATTAGCAGAACTGCAAAACTGCAAACTGTGAAGGAAGCCTAATGCATTCTTTTAATCATTTTTTTTATTGCAATGGCAATGCAATTAGAGTCCCGTTCTGTTTTTTTCATCTTCAGTCTTGGCTGACCTACCAGTAGAGTTAAGACAGCAATATGAATGCCTGTCAGCCTCCCTGGAAGGCACTAAAATATCTTCTGTCTTTTGGGCATCACTCTATGAAAGCTGTTGACATTTCTCTTCTCTCCCTTTCTCTTCAGCTGCATTTCGGATGATTCCATAAAGCAGTACACATCAAAGGATCATCTGGCTAAACACTTTCAGATCCCAGTGTTCAAATTTGTGGGTAAAGATAACAAGGTGAGCAAAAATTCAAATTCATGAATTTCAGGAGAGCTGACAAAATCAGAAGTATATTGAAATGGACTCACAGAAGATCCAGATGCCACCAGGTTCTTCTCTCACTTTTGATAGACTTTACTAGGAGAACATGAGAATGAATATTATTGGTAAATGGTGATTTAAATTAATTAAACAGCGCTATAGACGCAAAACCATATTGGATGAAGCCAATAATAATATTGTAAAAGGTTTGCAAAATGCTTTCAAGCCTTGCCTAACTCTGCTGTTTTCCTCTTCTATTTTCCACACCTACCATATTTTCTTTCTCCTAAGCTGCTGTTTAGATGAAATGGAGATATCATTGCTAAACACCACCCATTGCACCAAATAGATGATTTCACAGCTTGCTTCCCTTGGAAATTTTGTACTATTATTTTAGATTGGGTAACATTCAAGCACTCTGTTCTGAAACGAGAACTTCTCCAGTGCAAAGCACGTCTTAACAATGTTTGCAAGATCAATAAATATAGGTGGGCTCATCCTATGAATTCATTATCACTACACATTTTGTGGCAATAACCATAACATTCAACAAGGAGTTTTGGATACCTGGCACACCAGCAATTTCAAAATTTCAAGGAAAGAATGACAAGGAAACCAGCTTTTATTCTACAGTGTAGAAGTATCATCAGTTTTTCTTGTAAAGGAGTTAACAACATTATTCCTTTTAAGTTTTAGTTCAGGAGTAAAATGCTATTGCTAGCTAAAATAATATAAAATCCGGCTGCTTTTAAAGATTTCCAACCAAAATGTTCTGACTCATTCTCTGAAGCTCACACCTACTGTTAGACAGATATATTTAATTTACATTTGCAAATGTAGTTCATGTTTGAGGTAAAGATTGTTGCTGGATTAGTGTCTGTTCCAAATTATGGGCTGGTTGAAGATTCAGTGCAAATAAAATTCCACCAGGCTAATATTGTTTCTACTGTTTGGTTTCTGTCTTCACCTCCTGAATGAGAGACGTTTCAAAATATTGTACCAAGAACCGCAGTTAAGGCAAAATGAATACATGTCTCATAGACTGTCAATCTCCAGGAGGTGGAGTCTGCTTCTTTCAATTTCTGGCATGAAAATCCAAGGAGATTAGATATTCTTTGCATCTGAAAAGCAAAGCAGTACAAAATAGCATTTTTTTCTGAGCTGCTGGTTCTCCTTCCCCTATCACCTTTGGCCTGATAATGTATATATGTGTGTGTGTGTAGGTAGGTAGGTAGGTATGTAGACATAAATATGCTTTTTTTTTTCCATTTAGGAAGTGTTCCTACATTGCCGTGTTCTTGTGTGTGGAGTAACAGATGAGAGATCTCGCTGTGCACAGGGCTGTCACAGACGGATGCGCAGAAGAGCTAGACCACAAGAGGAAGACGATCACATCGCACACCATATCCTGACAAGTGGCCCAATTAAAATCGATGTGCAAGAATAGATGTATGAATATATACATCTATATGCCACACACACCCCCAAAAAAAGTTCAAACTAGATGTAATCTGCATCTCTATTCTGTTGCATGTGGCGGAGACATTGAATGGGAAATTTGATTTTTGCAGGGTCAAAACAGAGTCTGCTTCAATTAGGCATGATGTCAACCCTAAATCTGGCCTGGCCAAAGCCATCTTGGGGCTCCGGTGTTGCCACACTGGAGCTGAGGGATAGGGAGGGAGGATTAGAGATAGCTATAGCTTTTGTATAGTCAAAATAAAATACTTTTTCTTGGGAACCAAGGACGTTCTCACACTTGGCCAGAGGAAGGAGGAGTGATGTCGCCAGACCAGCGGACACTGCCTTAATTGGGCATGTGACTGATTGTTTGGGATGTGAGGGGGGGACTTTCACTTTTAATTAGGTGAAAACCAAGGGACCCTTCAGAGTCAGTTTTCACCAGATATGTTCCAATGTGATATTTCCAATAAAGCTATTCTTTGAGGAATCTACCTGCCTCGGAGTTGTTGCTTGCAATGGACCTGTCACTTGGAATTCTGACACATGATTTATTCAAAGCACAGCCAAAAATACAGGGGCATCCATGGCTCAAACAAATGTCAAGTTGAAGGTACAGCTGTAACAGTTGACGCCTTGATCCCCCCCTTTTTTTGTATGCAAGTCTTCATACATGTCAACATTTTGAGTTTCTGTAAAGCAGTAGTGACATTAGGATAACAGTTGGGAATGGTGGAAATGTATTGACATATTAAATTGTCATGCTTAATTGTGTGTGTATGTTTTGAAAAGTTGACAACCTCATAGGCTTAATTATGATTTCATGGATCTGGGACCTTTTCCTACTGATCTAAGATAGGCACTGCCCTTATGCACCATCACAATACTTTGGGGCTCCTGACAGTCTTTTCCTTCTCAACCAATTAAATTCAGAAGTTAATTGGCTACTAATCTAATGGAGAGGCATATTTGTGTCATATCCTCCTAGCAGATCCTCCCTAGAATAGGCAGTTCCTAATTGGAATTCCTATCTTCCTTAGCTTCCTGTTCCCAAGATTTTCCCTTCCCTTCTGAAATGAAAATATTGACATGATATTGTCTATATTGACTATCGCTCCACTACTTTCAGGCTGTTTTGAGAGATTTTGTGTGTGTGTGTGTGTCACTGCAGAATGATCACATTTTTTGGGAGGGAAAAAAACAACCCTAACCCCATAAAAAGGTAAATGCAACATGAAAATAAGAAAAAAGGGTTAGGGTACCAGTTAACATGGCACCCATAAAGGAGACTATTTGTAGCTCAGGGTTGAAATGAGGGATTCTTGGTGCTCTCTGAGCTTGCTTGGTTTCTTGTTTTGTTAACCAACTGGGTAACATTATCAGTGCTGCAAAAAAACAACCAAGTTCAGAGAGCGCTAAGGGCCCCTCACCAGTTAACATGCATTTTAATGATGCCCCGTTGGCCAGCTGCAGGAAGAAGAAGAAGAAGAAGGGGACAACTCTTGGAAAGCAATGGTGCAAAAATGTTAGTGATGATTGGATAGACAGCGTGGTGGTTGTGTGGAAAGAGCACTAGCCATTCTGATGCTTTCTTAGCAGTTCTGCAAGCGATGAGAATGTTCTTGGTGATAACTGAGAAAATCTTGACGATGGGAAGGAAAAGAATAATAATTTGCAGGTCATATAAGGATTGAAATGTTTCCTGTTTGCAGAGTAATGCACACTAAAGTTTTCAGTATGCCCAAACTCAGGCTGTAAAACCTGGCTGTGCAGCTTTGGAAACGGAGAGGCTCAAGTTTGAATTATTCAACTTCCTGAAGAGAAAACCGTGACATTTAAATACACATTTTTTTCCAGAAGATTTATGCATCACACTGTTATGGACTTTGGAAATGTATTGCTACTGCTACATACCTTACTATTATCTCTTTCTTACCACTCCCCCCCCCCTTTTCCCCCCTTTATGGAATTATCGGGAAATGTCTTCCAACCACTTGATTTATATTAGTTCCCTGTGCTGATTTAAGAAACTCTGCATCAATTAATATTGTCTGCAATTCTCCCCCCTCCAAAGTAGATTTTTCCAAATTTATTTTGAAAAAAGCCACACATTAATATTTACACTACTAAAAATTACATGTTTTAACTTGCTAACCACGTTTTTTTTAAAAAAACAAACAAACCTCCTATTCTCAGAGCTGAGAGCAGTTTTCGTGCAAATTTCTCCTTCTCCTTCTTGATTCAAAAAGCTTCTTGCATTCTTTTAATCAGGATGCTGTGATATTGCTGTGTATGTTGTTGTGCACAGGTAGTCCTTGACCTACAACACTTTGTTTAGTGACCGTTGGAAGTTACAACGGCACTGAAAAAAAGTGACTTATGCTGGTTGCAGCATCCCCATGGTTACGTGATCAAATTCAAACGCTTGGCAGCTGACTCATATTTATGACAGGTGCGGTGTCCCGGGATCATGCGATCATCTTTCGTAACTTTCTGACAAGCAAAATCAATAGAGAAGCCAGATTCACTTAACAACCGTGTTATTAACTTAACAACTGCAGAGATTCACTTAACAGTTGTGGCAAGAAAGGTCGTAAAAGAGACAAAATACACTTAACAAACGTCTTGCTTAGCAACAAAAATTTGGGGCCCAATTGCGATCGTACGTCAGGGACTACCTGCATTGTGATAACAACAATTTGGGGAATTGTTGTTATCACAACAAATATCAAGGAAAGATTCCTGATGCCTTTCCCAGGAACAGGGGAAAGGGAAAGTTTTCTTGGTGGGATGATGAAAAAGAGCCAATCCTTCTGATGTAAAAGGTTGGCCAGTGCAAATCCAGTTA
This sequence comes from Oxyrhabdium leporinum, assembly GCA_032468155.1. Classification (NCBI taxonomy): domain Eukaryota; kingdom Metazoa; phylum Chordata; class Lepidosauria; order Squamata; family Cyclocoridae; genus Oxyrhabdium; species Oxyrhabdium leporinum. Next base: position 248,557 of record JANHFL010005357.1, read on the forward strand.
CTGCAGTACAGTAAAGCAACTCCAGATACTTTAATCTCAGCAAGAAGGAGGTTTAATTCCATTACCCTGTGTTCACAAAAAAAAATAGTACTCTTTCTTTAGAAAGCAGTGCTTCAATTTTAAAGAAGGGAGTATAGAAAAAGAATCAGGAGACCCCCCAAGAGTTTTATGTATATGAACTATATATTGTTGTGTCACTTGAAGTTGTAGAATACTAGTTAATACTATGTAGATAGAAGTAAGTTCCTTGCAATCTCTGATATTATTTTAAGCTATAGGTGTTATTTAATAAAAGTTTGAAATGCTCTCATCTTACATTTTTCTTGTACCATTTATTACCTTTTTCTTATTAGAAGATGATTTGTATTTTTTACTCTTTTACTGGAATGATGATCTAGTGAAAATAAAATGAGCATTATGCAATGACTTCATACTCCGATCTTGGTGTTCTTCTCTCATTTGCCTTCAAGCAGATGCCCACAACTCAAACTGAGTTCTGTAATGGGTAATCCAGACAATATTGATGGGCTTCTTTTTTTTAACAGCAATGTAAGGTTTCCATGGCTTTGGATCACTTGAAAAGCAAAAGTGACAGCATGTGAGGAAAGTGGGGGGCTTACCATATACATATGGGTTGCAAAGGTGTATAATATTGTCAGTATCATCTTGCAGTCTCTAGATCTTCTTTGATGCCTGGACTGCTCACGTGCATCTCAGCTGTTCTTCTTACATGACGAATCATCTCTAAGTCAAGCAGATGCTCTGGGAAGGGTTAGAAATCATTAGATAGAACAGATCGGACCAAGCCATTCCATTGCTTTATGGGATTGCTTTCTCAATCATGCTGACTTGACAGTTAACGCATGGGTGGTCACAGGACTTGGGATTGATTCCCAAGTCCCAGAGTTAAGATACTTGTGCTTGTTCCAGAAGATAGAAGACCAAGCCTCTTGTAAACAAAGGACACCAGAAGCCACCGTTGTCACACTACCAAACAGCTTGATGGTCATTTTCACAATTCATCTCGTTCTTCTTCACTACAGATGCAGGCACTTCTTTGGCTGTTCATGAAGGGACGGCAACCCAACGTCCTGACTGTTTGGAATATCGTATCGGCTATCGATTCACATGCTGTGGAAAAAAAGAAAGAGATCAAATTCATTATACCCTTTCTTTTATAAGCTGACTAAGATTTCTTTTCCTTAGACCATAGGAAAGTGATCAAGTTCTGAGTCAACAACCTCCAGAACTGTGCCTAAGGTTTCCGTGGCGCCACAGCAAACAGGGGCCTACCATTCCCCAAAGCAACAGTTTTCCTATTTTATAACAGCTTCCAAAAATGCATCCAATATTTGGTCATGAATATTGGTCTCCTACTTGAGCAGAGGGTTGGACTAGAAGACCTCCAAGGTCCCTTCCACCTCTATTCTGATTGATTCTGATTTTGAAAAGGTGAAGTAGAAACATTTGCTATAATAGTGTTATACCTATAGCATTGACAGAAACATGGGATAAAGATACCTTTTTTAAAAAAAAGAAAAAGCACTTTGCCCCTTTATTTTAACATACAGGACCATTTTCATTTTTATTTTATTAAGCCTTTAATACAAAGAAATCATAAGCTGCCCAGTATTATATTTCTCACCAAGGGCATTTCTTCTTGAGCCCCAAAGTACCTTTATCTCTAAAGGACCATTCTGGTTGGTCCTAAGGGGTGCATGAGCTGGACCTCAGGCTTTGTTCCAAGCAGTAGCAGGACAAGTACATCTTTGCCACTCGGCCAAGGTCCATTCCTGGCAGTTCTTTGGTCCCTCAAACACATTGGAAACAGTCCAATTCCTCCTTTCTCTGGCACTTTTGAGATAACTTGGACTCTAAATTCTTTCCCATTAGCAGGTGAATTCAATAAGCTGCAAAACGCTGTTATATTTATTGTCCCTTTTAATTTGGCACGATAACGTGCTAAAAATATAGTAAAGATTGCCATTTTAAAAATAAAGGCTCTTGTTTTCTGGGAGAGTGAAAGAGAATGAGCTGATCTAGAAACATGCCAATGAGGAAAATGGTTTTAATATATTTTTTTCCTATGCTATTTTTCTCTTTTAAAAAATCCCTCCTTCCCCTGTTGCTACATTATCACCTTGTGGCTAAATTTCAGTCCAGTGATAGAGCACCCAAAACTCCAGGAAGCACGCTATTCCATTGATTAATTATTCTTAGTAGGGAAAATTTCTCCTTACTTCTAGATCAGATCTTTCTTTAACAAGCTTTCACCCATTACTTCTTACCCTGTTTTTTGATGCTTTGGAAAATAAATCTATCTTTGTACCAGCCCTTCAAGAACTGAAAGACAGTTATCATGTCCTTCCTAAATTCTCTTCTTTGATGGGCTAGACAAATCTAGCTCTCTCAACTGTTCATCATATGATTTAGACTCCAGACCCTTTCTCATTTTTGCTGCTCTTCTCTGCACACTTTCCAGGGTCTGGGCATCTTTTTTTGGTATGTGGTGGCCATCATTAAGATGATTAAAGTCCTAGAGACTAAAACATACGAAGAACGGGTGCAGGATTGGGGTATGGCTAGGATAGAAAAAAGAAGGACTAGGAATGACATGATAGCATTATTCCAGTATTTGTGGGGCTACCACAAAGAAGAGGAGTCAACTTATTTTCCAAAGCACCAGAGAGCAGGACAAAAAAGAATGGATGGCAACTAATCAAGGAGAGAAGCAACCTGGAATTAAGGAGAAACTTCCTAACAATTAGGACAATCAACCAGTGGAACTACTTGCCACCAGAAGTCGTGGGTTGCTCAACCACTGGAGGTTTTTCAGAAGAGATTGGACAGTCACTTGTCTGAGTTGGTATAGGTTCACCTGCTTGAGCAGGGGGCTGGACTAGAAGACCTCCAAGGTCCCTTCCAGCTTTAATTTGATTGATTGACCGAGGACCGTTTTTCACACAACTGTTGGGGCATCCCAATTCGGACACTTCATAGTTATGACGGTTATAGCGTCCCCCGGATCACGTGATCCCCCTTTTGGGACCTTCTGGCGAGCAAAGTCAACGGGGGAAGCCCTGGTTGGATTGATTTCTGATGACTGGATTGAAATCTCTTTTTTTTGGGTCCCCCCCTTAAATGATGGGTGTTCTAATCGAGACTAGAGCAGCTCTGCAATTCGAAGAGATGCAGACTTCAACTCCCAGATTTCTCCAGCCAGCACAGCTTCGAATTGCAGAGACGGAGAAAAACTGGGCTTTTGCTGGGCTTTCAAATACAAAAAAAAACACCCTAAATTTGAAAGCTGGTTTAATTGCAGAATGTACTCCTTTGGTCCCACAGACGGAGCGTCTGCCCGATCTCCTGAGCCAGGAGAAAAAAAAACATATTGGGGCGCTTTCCTTTCCGGAGAGGCTCAAGGGGGTCTTGGGTTCAGATTTTGCCTCGGTTGTGAAAGGCAGCCGGTGCACAGTAGCCTTCGGCTGGCCCTTCGAGGCCCCTGTGTGTGTGTGTGTGTGTGTCGGTGTCGGTGTGTGTGTGTCGGTGTGTGTGTGTGTCAGTGTGAGAGTTGTGTGCGGTAGCTGGTTCAGCTGACCTATCCGGAAGGCATTTCCTGCTGACACCAGCAACGAGGGGGTGAAAGTTGGAGAACTTGAAAAGAATTTGCAAACCACAATGCATCGTTTCCCAGGCTGAGGAGAGGCCATGGATGATCTCTGCCCCAGGCATGGGAAGGGGCTGTTGGCTGAGCCCCTGACCCTCACGCCCCCCCCCACCCCCCCAGGGAAGGTTTGGTCATAAGGGCTGGAAAAATGATCCAGAGTTGCGTCTGGTCTGGTGATGTCACCCCTTCTGCGGAGAATCGGGTGGCCTTTGAATGGTCCTTCTCAAAGGATGGATCCAACCGTCTTCTAGAGTCCCACAGTGTTAGCCCTGCCTGGGAGGCTCCAGCAGGACCTCCACCCCTTGTCTCTCTCTCTCTCTCTAATCTCAAGAGGGAGATGGTGTTTTGGGAGTCTTGTTCCCGAGACGCCACCACCCAAGACGCTGGAGAACGCGGTCAAGAAAGGCTTCCTGGCTCTTCTCCAAAGAGCTGTCAGAGGAGCAACGGAGCCCCAGAAGCTACAGTCCAGACCCGGCCACATCTAGGATGCATCCAACCCAACCTAGGAACAGATTTCCTCCCACCCCGGTGCTGGATTTCCCGCCCCCCCCCCCCCCCCCCGGGGGTCAGGGCCGGTGATAAGAGGCCACCGAGGAGGCCGGAGGGAGCTTTTGCTAATGGGGCCAAGTGGAATGAGGTCAGCAAGAAGATATTTCGTTCCACGCACCACGTGGAACGTGGTGGCCAGCAAGAGAAATGCAGATGGAAACTGATGGAGGTCGGTGAGGAGAAGAGATCTGGGCCTCTGCAGAAGGGCTGGGCGAGTCAATGCAGGAGTTGTGGGGAGAAGGGAGCGGGACCGAGAAGAAGAAAAGCTACCAACGTGTCCATCTCCTGGTGCTCACCACTGAACGTAGAACAATGGGGTTGGTGGAAGGGACCCTTGGGGTCTTCTAGTCCAACCCCCTGCCCGTGGCAGATCGTATACCATTCCAGGCGTACTTTGGGCTTGATGGGATGGATAGACAGGATCATAGAAAGAATAACGGAAGAGAATATAATAGAGGTTGGAAGGGACGCTGAAGGTCCTCCAGTCCAGCCTCCCACCCAAGCAGAAGACCCTCTACCATTTCAGAAAAAAATGGCTGTCCAATCTCTTCTTGAAAACCTCTAGTGAGCACCCACAACATCTGGAGGAAAGCTGTTCTGTGGATTCATTGTTGACAACTGTTCCCAACATGTCCAATCTCCTGGTGCTCACCATGGAACCGTGAAGGTGCCTTGATGCTTTGATGCCTCCTTCAATGTTGGCCAACCCAAAGGGGGAAGGAGAACCGAAGCAGAATAGACCTGAACCAGACCTGAATAGATCTGAACCAGACCAGAGGGCTGTTCTGATTCGGATCTGGCCCTCCTTTAGAAGGGCTACTCAGATCTGGTTCGGAGCTGGCCCTCTATTTAGATCTGGTTTAGATCTGGCCCTCCTTTCTCAACAGGGCTCAACAGTCCTAGGTCAGGTTGACCCTCAAGAGGCTAGATCTGACCAGGGGAGGTTCCTCCTGTCTCTGTAGGAGGAAGAAAGTTTGGGAGTTTCTCAAAAATGAGTCGGAGAAGACGCCATGCCTGAGCCGGCCCTGAGAACCAGAGTCAACCCTTGCTGATTCGTCGGGCCAACTCACAGGATACGAGTAACTCCGAGTGGCTGGTGAGTCAAAGAGGAGGACACTCGCTCACGCCCACCAAGGGAGAACGGGTGGGAGGGGGCCCCACTGGTGACTGTTCCCACCGACCCTCCCGGGGGATCATCCTTTCTGGATCAAGGATGCGTTTGCTCAGCACATTCACCTTCTCAAGCTGCCCTTTTTCTCGGGAACTTCTAACAGGGGAAGACTTCAACCCCCAGAATTCCCCAGCCAGCTAAGCGACCGGTCGTAACTCGAGGACTACCAAATTACAGCGTAGTCCTCGATGTACGACTACAATCGAGCCCAACCTTTCCGTCGTTTGAGACATGGGTCAAGTTTTACGAACTGCCCCGTTTTACGAACTTTCTCGCCTCCGTCGTTAAGGGAATCACTGCCGCTGATCGGTTAGCAACCCGGTTGTTGAGTGAGTCCACTGACTTTGCTTGGCCAGAAGGTCGCAAAAGGGGGATCGCGGGGGACACTGCGACCGTCATAAATCTGAACCGGTCACCAAACGTCTGAATTTTGACGGCGTGATCACGGGGAGGCCGCAACTGGTCGTAACCGTGAGAAAGGCTCGTCAGTCACTTTTCCCTGCGCCGTTGTAATGTTGCAGGGTCACTAAATGAACCGTCGTAAGTCGAGGACTATTTGTTACAGCTACAAAACAGACCAACAGCCCAATTCTAGCAGCCCCTCCCCCCCACACCTTTCCACGGTGATATGACGGCATGTTGGGCGCCAGGCAACCGTCTCGCATTTACGACCGTTTGTAGTGTCTCGTGGTTCCACAACAACACCTTGGGATGTTTTTTTTCTAAAAAACTGGCTCTGGTTTTCAGCCAAACCAGCCCAAAGGAAGCAAAGCATGGCTTCGCTTAATGACTGCGGCTGCACGAACATGGTGCTCGCTTAACGACGCCATCCAGTGAAAATAAAATCTGCGGGCAAAGCACAGAGGAAACCTCTCACATTAGTCTTCTTCAGCTTCTCCAGGAAGGACCTGGAAAAACCTCTCAGCTCTCCTTCGAACCCACCCACCTCCCACAAGACGACAACCGTCCTAACCCCAGGTCAAAGAAAGGTTCCCACGGTCACAATAAAAGGTCGCCATTTGGACATAAATGAAGTCCGTTCCGCTCGTTCTCCTGGACCGAATTTGGCCTCCGTGGAGAGCTGAAGGCCAGGAGATAGTTTGGAAAAGTCAGCTAAAAATGCGACGGGGGAGAACTTGCATAATCCTAAATTCATGGGAGTTTCGTCAAGCCCAGATTTATTTCCCTCCCTCAATCCCCCCCCCCCAAATAAAATATGTATTTATTTTTTTTTTAAAGGGAGATGGAGGAGGAAGAGAGAAGGAGAGTGATCCCAAGGGAACCTCGTAAGAGCAGAGCAAATGAATCAGGCCGAAAAATGTGATTTTACAAAGAGTCTGCTCCTAAAACAGGGTCTGTTTAGTCTGCTGGAGGGGCAGGCGGAGCAGAGGTGTGGGTGGGAGGCGTTTCCGGGTGACTCCTGACACCAACCTCCGTCCAAAAATTATAATTATCCCAGCCCCTCCCTCTCCCAATTGAGCAGCCAGGACTGGGTTCAGCAATAGCCGCCTCTGGTTGGGACCCGAAGCTGCAGCCTTGGAGGCTGCCTGTTGCCCCTCTGAATGAAGGCAGTTGTGGGGGGCTGCCAGGGAGAGGGTGCCCAGTTCAGATATGCTGGGCAGCTAATCCAGTTTTTTTCAGGGGGGCCCTCCCGCCCCCCAACTCCAGAATTCAGGGCGCGGATGCCTCCATGATTAGGAAAAAAAGAGGGAAAACACGGAAGGGCTTGTGATGTCTCTGCATGAGTCACTGCTCTTGCCAGAGTTTATCATAGCATAAAGATTGATTGATTGATTGATTTATATTTCTTTTTCTTCCTTTCCTTCCGTTCTTCTTCCTCTTCACCTCCCTCCTTCATCCTCTTTCCTCTTTTCTTTTTCCTCCTCCTTCTCGCTCCTGCCTCTGCTCTCCCCTTCCTTCCTTCCTTCTCCCTCCTGCCTCTGCTCTTTCCTTCCTTCCTTCTCCCTCCTGCCTCTGCTCTCCCCCCCTCCCTCTCTTCCTCCCTCCTTTCCTTCTCCCTGCCTCTGTTCTCTCCTTCCTTCCTTCCTTCCTTCCTTCCTTCCTTCCTTCCTTCCTTCCTTCCTTCCTTCCTTCCTTCCTTCCT
>JANHFL010005357.1:268681-278937 GCA_032468155.1 Oxyrhabdium leporinum
TTATAAGCTGTAAACCGCCCCGAGTCTTCGGAATGGGGCGGTATATAAATGTAAAAATAAATAAAAAAATAAATAAAAAGCTGATCCAGCCAGCGTGTAAAATAAGAGTTTTGGGGCATATAGATTCAACCTTGGTAGAGCAGGACCTGCTAGAACCCAACACACCATCTAGATTTCAATTCCCACCCTGCTCTTAACTCCCCAGCCCCTGGAACAAGCTTATTATCCCAGTGGGCAACTTTAAGGACCCCATTTCTATCAGTGGCATTCTGAAACCTCAGAAGCTCCCACCATCTGGGTCAATGGTAAGGGACGCTGGAGTTGTTCCTCGGGGAGGGTTGTAGAATCTCCATCTTTTTTTCCCCCCACATCTTTCATTTGGACTGGATAGTCTTTCAGATGGAGAATTACCCTCTGTAAATCTGGATATATGGCTCATTCTGTCTGATGGGCAGCCACCAACTGGGCCTTCTCTTCTCTTCGTTTGCTTCATTTACTCTGATGGCAGTCAAGGAAAGCTTAATGACAAAAACAATCTCCCTCTCATTGCAGCCAGTGAAAGAAGAAGAAAGGGAGGAGATCAGATTGTCTCCTCGAGCAGCAAAGCAATTGAGCCATTTGTTTCAATGCAGAAATGCCATCCCGGTTTTATCTAGAGACTGTCCACTTTAATCCTTTGATGAATTTTATTGCAGGTCAGGGCACACTTAAATGTTCATCATACAAACCTCTACAACTTCAGCTCAATAATCCCTTATTAAGCTCACTGAGATTTTCTCACAAGTAAGATATACTGTATAGGGCTGCAAAGCAGGAAGTTTATTCCAGTTTTAGTACAGTCTGGGAGGTTTGTAAGAAGCCTCTGTAATTTTATTCTCATGCATGTATTGAAAGGAAAGATGCTATATCTTACATCTTTAAGATATGCTATAACCTTGACATATATCACTGACCTTTACCGTCTTCAGGCCACAATACCTCATCGGAAGTAAATATTTTCAGAGAGTTTTCCTAACTTAGTTACTCTGAGTGCCATACAGAGTTAGCCTTTCGTTGCTTCTTTCTAAACACAAACTATCTCACTGGTATTCTACAATACATGGAATTTCCACTCAAGGCTGGCTCAATATATTTCATTATTTGAGGCAGAGAGTTAGCCTCAAAACATAAACTACGTTTTGTCCTAGGTCAAGGGCACACTACCTCAAAACTAAGTGAATTATTTTAGTCTATGAGGCGGGAAATACGATAAGAACCTGTTCCAATCTGACACTAAAGCTACAATAAGAACAATTTATGTAACTAACCATCTGATGCCCTCCTTTGACTGCCAAAATCTGATAAATCCCTTGGCTAATGCTAACGGTTTAATTTGCTTAACCCAAGTAACAATTGGCTGATTTTGCTAGACACCTGAAGTTTCTGGGTTAGGCTGAGATTTTGAGCAGTGACTGCACCCATAATGTTGAGAAACTGGGTGAAATAGTGACAAGAAATTATGTTTCAATACAATTGTTTCTAATCTTCTTTATATGGACCACTACATTGCCTCTGAAACATTTTCAGGACCCTTGAATTAGAGTGGAGTCAGCAGCATAATGGCTTGGCTAGTATGGCTCATATGATGATCTTCTGAAGATGTCTGCAGGTTCCTAAAATTAAAGAAAAATTAATTTACCGTTATCTTTTCTGTTAAATGGTTGAAATCTGATGAAACTACCAAATCTTGCAGGATGTTCATATTCCTGTAGAAACATCTGCAAGATTTGGGGCAAGAATGTCAAAACTCACAAGTTTTCAATTGAATTTTAAGTTATACTAGATGTTGAATATTTAATTATTGGCTGTTTGGACATCTCATCATTATGGTGTCCTTGGGGACCCCCAGCTGTTTCTGATTCTCAAACTGAATATTCTTGTTCTAGTCCTTATTGATAAACTAAGTCAGAAGGTATCTCTCTAAGAGTCCTTTAAAAAATTAAATGTGAAATAGTGATCCAGGAGACAACTTGAAAACTACGGACTAATTTGATGAGGATCAAAGGTGGCTAGGTGAATTTGTGAAAAAAGTATTTTGATGACCTCATACTGTATATCCCAAAGTCATGACTAGCTCTATAAGATATTATATGGAGTAAAAATTATCACATAAATAGAAGTGAACCCATTGGTATAATTTTAAATTGTGATGGATTCTTGGAGTCCTAGTGAACAATCACTTAAATATGAGCCAACAGTATGCTGCAACTGCCAAAAACCAACACAGTCCTAGGCTGCATTAACAGAGTAATAGAATCAAGATCATGTGAAGTGTTAGTGTGGCTTTGTAGCGCCTTGGTTAGACCACATTTGGAATATTGCATCCAGTATTGGTTAACACAACATAAAAAAAGATGATGAGACTTTGGAAAGAATGCAGAGAAGAGCAACAAAGATTATTAGGGGACTGGAAGCTAAAATACATGAAGAATGCTTGCAGGAATTGGGTATATCCAGTTTAATGAAAAGAAGGAATAGGAGTGACATGATAGCATTGTTCCAATATCTAAGAGGCTGCCACAATGAAGAAGGGGTCAACCTATTCTCCAAAGCACCTGAAGGCAGGACAAGAAACAATGGATAGAAACTAAGAGAGCCAATACTGAAAAAAGGAGAAATTTTCTGACAATTAGAACAATTCATCAGTGGAATGTCTTGCCTACAGAAGTGATGTGTTCACTTGAACAGGGGGTTGGACTAGAAAGCCAGACCTCTAAAATACCTGTAATTCTGATATTCTGAAGATCTTTTTTTCACTCACCAATCCTGAGCAATCTTACTGATCAATGGATTATGAAATAGATCAAATATATGGAAATATAAAATAAAATATAACATTTCTATTTTGATGTTGCTTGTTTTATTAATTCATGAATGGATTAGAGTTTAAAACCAAGTTATTTTGGGTTTTAGGGCAGCAGAATACTAATCTGGATGAGTCTCATCTAGAAAATACCTCTTATTTTTTATGTTGTTCTCTACCAATCAGGTTACTCTTTAATTGCATATAAGGAACACCTGCCTAGGATATATTTTGGCATATTTTCATCAGGGATGAGTGTCTAATGTTCTGCAATATGACACTTCATGAAACACTGCACACAGAAAAAGGTGGCCAGATAAAACATTTTTCCTTCCTACATTTTGTTACCATCTGTCTGATTCTCCGTTTTAGTCATGTACTACAATTCAAAACCAGATCAATTTGACCTGAGTCCATCAGATGTTAAATGCTTGTTTTCCTTTTCTTTTTAAATATTATTTGTAATTTGGATGACCTGCTATCAATAACTGCTGAAATAGAAGAAAACAGGTTCAAAAGTCATGTTGTCCACTCTGTTTTGCTTCAAGGAGTAATAAAAGTACTTCCTGGGTGAATCATCTCAGTATATGTAATAAAAGGTTACAGCTTTCAAAATCCTTGTACAGATCCATACTTTGGTTTATATGGATGAGCCAAAGGCTATAGTTTTATGCCATGGAAAACACATCTATAACTAACTTGTAAAATTGACAGCCTATTCTTTTTATAGTGGGTTTTCATAAGAAATTTGATCATTCTCGTCCCATACAGATTGAGGGAACTGGGTATGTCTACTCTAACAAAGAGAAGGACTGCGGTGATATGATAGTGGTCTTCCAGTACCTGAGAGGTTGTCACAGAGAAGGGGGGGGGTCAACCTATTTTCCAAAACACCTGAGGTCAGTATAAGAAGTAAAGGGTAGGTCATTAAAGAGAGATCCAACCTAGACGTAAAGAGAAATTTGTGGACAATGAGAACAATTAATCAGTAGAACAGCTTGCTCCAGAAGTTGTGGGTAGTCCCTCACTGGAGGTTTTCAAGAAGAGATTGGACGGCCATACGCCCATAATGATATAGGGTCCCCTGCTTCAGCAGGGGGTTGGACTACAAAACCTCCAAGATCATTCCAACCCTATTATTCTATTTTCCAAATTCTAGATGCAGAAATATATGACTGGGCATGCAAAATATATTACCACAGAACTTTTCCTACTGCTTTTATTAGTTATGATCATGAAAGAGTAAGTAGGTCAACTGTGTTCATATTTATGGTTTTTTATTATATATATCCATTTATTTAATGAGAATGCATATTTATTATTGTATTTATTGGCTAGATTTATGTTCTCCAGAAGCTTATCATCCCCACAACTCTGGCAATTAGAGAGAAGATCCTCCAATGAGTTTCTACGGCTGAAAATGGACTAGAAGCTAGATCCTCACCCAACCCTTGAACCATTACATCAACCTGGCTACGGTGTTTATAAAGGCAAGTGTACTATATACATATGCAGCTATTGATTACTTGGTTTACTTTTGACAAATGATGTCTAAATTATGGTAACATTTTCCATTTTAATTATCCCCAACAATTAAAAGAAGGACATAAAATGTTTTTTTGATTTATCCTTATAATAATCTTGTAAAGAAGATTGGATTGATGGTGTTTAGGCTGCTGTTCTAAGCCATGGAGTATATTATCAAAGTAACATGCTGTTTTTAATATGCAAACTGCTTCGGGGACCCTCTAATATATTGCATATTTTTCGCTTTATTTATTTAAACGGAACAAAGAAAACAATAAAACAATGAAAAAACAACAGACAACAGCAACAAAAAATGAACAACAAACGATATTGCTGTTATTGATGAGGGATACACAATATTTTTAATAAAGGATGCCCATCTATATACTATTGAAATTCCTGTAACCTTTAACTGGGCAAAACAGTGTAACATAGAGCAACAATTGTTGAACCAAGTTACCTCAAATGAGCTAGCTTATAGAATGTGTCAAAAATTTGAGAGCCATGTCTCCTCCTGTGAAATTCAAATATTATAAATCTTTTTATTAAAAAAATGATCATAAAATAGTTTATGACATAATACACAATGTTATAAAACATTTTCTCTGCTGATATTTGACTGTGCTATGCAGTTCAACATGGCTATTTTCAAGACAAATATATCTCTGAAGGTATCCCAGCTTTTCCAAGTGAAGACAGTACATTTGAAATTCTGTCCAGTCTTTTCTTTAAAAAAAAACTCTGCTATTTTTTAACACATTGAGGAATGTGGTAAGGAAATATCTCTGAAAGGATGACCCAGAAGTTCATGGATTGTCTAGCATTTCATTATAATCATCCGTATGTAATCTATGACTGTAAATTTATGGTAGGTTAAAAGTAACACATAACCCCAATTACTTAGTAAATTGAAGATCTTAGGGATGTGGCTTAAGGTGATGCAGAAATAAACCTAGGAATGGGTAGGTATGTATAATATGTTTGTAGTTGTCATTTAAATTTCTGGAGCTGCCTACCTATCCATGACTCTCGGCTGCATAGAAGGATTACAACAGAGAAGCAATACATTCAAAGCCATAAATAGCAAACAAGATGCCAGAGGAAAAGGCCATAATTGTTGAAATGCATGACCATTTACTCCATTGTGAATACACCCGCATCCCAGCCCAGAGCCTGCGGAAAAACGAGATCTTCAAGGCTTTCTTGAAAGACAGTAGAGTTAGCGAGGGGTGGGTGGAATGTTGTCTAGAGATTAGGGACCTTTCAGAGAAGGCATGACTCTTGGGAGCCACAAGATGGTACTCCTTAATAGATGGAACCCAAAACATGTCAGACCTTCCAAGACAGAACATCTGGAGAAGTTCCTTAAATCGTTCCTCAAATATTCAGACTTCATGCCAAACAGGCCTTTGCAAGTGACAGTCCACAGTACCTGAATTCCACAGCTTACTGAATTATTATTTAATGCAGAGACTTATGTTTGTGTGGCCTGAGGATGTTTCTTTGCTTAACTTTGTGGCTCTAAGATAGCAGGTCTCAGAATTAAGGAGATTCTATGGAATTAAGAAAATACAAAACCATCATTTCCCTTCACTGATTACTGATTTAAAAGTGATTGCTCTATTGGAATGCAACAGTTTAAAATGTAGGTCATTTAAAACAAAGCCCCAACTTGGAGGTGATTGGCAGCACTTTGGAATAAAAAGTAAAGCAAGCAAGCAAAAAACAAATAAAAAGATTACCCGTGATAGTTAAAATTATGTCTATTCCAGACTCACTTAATGGTCATGAAAATAGCTTCAGAGCACTTTCAAGACAAGCTTCTCTTATCAATCAGATGGCTAGATCAGGATTCTGGGCTTATAAAACCTGCCCTGAAATTGCTTTGAAATGGAGCAATTTTCAAAAGGAACTTCATTAATGTTTGACAGAGTTATGGGTGGAAAATACAGCAGAGTGAATAATAAAAAAAATGTCTGAATGACACTTCTTTCAATGTCAATACTCACTCAATCCCCATAATTTTTCAAATATTTATTGAAAGCACACTGAATGTTTGTTCTTTCAGTTCTGTATCCCTGCTAATAATTTCTCCTAAAACCAAAAGTTCTTAGTATAATCCATAGTCAACTGTTTTTTATCATTTGTTTGTTTGTTTATTAAATTATGTGCCATCCATCTCACCATGGGGTGATGAGGTCTTTGCACAACAAATTGCTTTAGAGCAGTGTTTTTCAAATTGGCAACTTGAAGATGGGTGGATCTCAACACCCAGAATTCAAGGGGTTTGGCTGAAGAATTCTGGAAATTAAAGTCCACCCATCTTAAAGTTGCCAAGTTCAAAAAATACTGCTTTAGAGCAAAGATACACATGCTTTATTTCTTGAGCTAAGAACAAGAAGTTCTCATTTTAGTACTCAATAGTCTATGCTATTGGCTTCAAAGTCATTAGAAGGCTTCTGTTATTCATTTAAATCTCATAAATAAATAAATAAGGACTACAGTGATACCTTCATTAATTGGCTCCTGGAGGCATGATGAGTACCAAAAAACGATGCATACCAAACAAAAGTTTCCCATAAGGAATAATGTAGTGAGTCATAAGATAGCCAACACCAACAAGTTCTAGCTTGTGCGTTGAGTACCAAACAAATGATGAGTATCAGGACAAAATTTTTGCATCAAAATGCATTGAGTACCAAATTTGATGAATTTCAAAGCAGTTGACTACCAAGATACCATTGTAATAGAATCAGAGGGGACTTTTTTTGCCTATCAAGTCCTGCAGTGTATTTATCGTCTTTCTCATTTTAATAATTCCACAGGTAGATTCTCCAGTAGCAGGTCCAGGCAGTTCCCAGCATATTCATGATGGCTGTTTCATATCTAAGTTAGGAAATTGAGTCTTAGCAACTGGATTTATTTTCTTTTTAGTTTTGAAATGTTTTGCTGATTATCCAAGTAGCTTCTTCAGTCTCAGCAAGTTGGTTAGGGGGACTGAAGAACTGAAGAGGCTACTTGGATAAGCAGCAAAATATTTCAAATAAAAAAGAGAAAGAAATCCAATTGCCATGCATCAACTTCCAGACAATTCTACCTGGATGACTAAATAGCTTCACCAACAAATTTCATATCTAAGGTGTATCTTCCATAACAAGATTTCTACTTAATCTTCTGCAACTAGGATGGTAGTGTGTTAGGACTGGACAAAAAAAGGTACAGGCTTAAACTGAGTTTAGCTCCTGATGAATGTGGATGCATCCATGAAGCTTTCCTGGCGATAGTTGAAAGTACTTTGCCTCTGCATTCTTCCAGACTCTTTTTTAAAAAATGTTTTATTAGATTTTTATTTTTAAATATACACCAGACTCTTTTTTGATTCCACAGTCTAGCTTTATTGCAGGAGCTCTGGTGGCCCATGGTTAGAATGCAGTATTGTAGGTTAATTCTGCTGACTGCCGCCGTTAAACTGCCCTGGCAGTTCAATCCTGACTGGCTCAAGCCTGATCCATCCTTCCATCCTTCCAAGTTTGGTAAAATGAGGACCCAGATTGTTGGGGGAAATAGGCTAACTCTGTAAAACATTTAGAGAGGGCTATAAAGCACTATGAAGAGATTTATACATCTAAGTGCTATTGCTATTTATTCCTTGGATTTGAGCCTCCTTAGGGTTTTTAAGGTTGGCTAGGTTCAATCACTTATCAAAGCCAGGAACAGGTCAAAATTGACAATATTTTCAACATTGAATCAGGAGACATTACTTACAAAGGTATGTATTAATTCTGGTTGTCACTGATAGCCAGGTGTGATTGTACGTATTTGCACCTCTGTGATAACACAGGTAATCCTCAACTTACGACCACAACTGAGCCAAAAATGTACATCACTGAATGAGGCAGTTAAGTGAGTTTTGCCCCATTTTATCATCTTTCTTGTCACAATTGTTAAGTGAATCCCTGCAGTTAAGTTAGTCACAGGGTTGTTAAGTGAATCTGGTTTACCCATTGACTTTGCTTGCCAGAAGGCTGCAAAATGTGATCACATGACCCCGGGACCCTGCAACCGTCATAAATACGAGCCAGTTACCAAGCATTTAAATTTTGATCATGTGACCATAGGGATGCTCCAATGGTTGTAAATGTGAAAAACATTCCTAAGTGAATTTTTTCAGTGCCATTGTAAATTTGTCATTTAACAAATTGTTCTAAGTGGAAGACTATCTGTGCCTAAGGGTAATAAAGCCAAATGAGAGGTTTATATAAACCCACTTTAGTCGTGCAAAAGATATACACTGAAATATGAGTGATAAAATAGCTTTCTAGGAATTTGAGATATACGAAATAAAACTGGCTTCCAACAGCAGCGGAGAAATTTCCTTCAGAAAAGCTCAGCACAGCAGCTCCCCCTGTTGACCTCGCATCTCCATTTGTGCGATTTCTTCCAGATGTCCTTGAACTACTTAGCTCAGTGTTTCTCAGTCGTCTCAGCGTTAAAAATAGATGTGTGGAATTCTGGGGGATGAAGTCCAGCCATCTCAAAAGCCACTGAGAACGAGGAACCCTGGCTTGGCTTCTGTGACAGACGTTGATTGCAAAGGCATCTTGTCTTGCTGAATATTTCACATAGCAAGGCCTTGACCACTTCATGTGCTTTTACACATTGACTGAGTCATAGACCTTCATACAGTAGGTCCCAGATATTTTTTTTAAAGAAAATACTTAGTAGGATGTATTTTTTGGGGGGGAATGGTGATAATAAATGCATTGAGCTTTACAATAAAATACCGTAAGGAATTGGGATTTTTTTTTTCCACCCAGGTTGGCTAAACTGGATAACCTTTTGCTGTCATTTAGGGATCTCAAGTATTTTTTTGCCCCCATCTGGTGGTCTTACTTTTAGGCCATTTGGGTTATTTAGAATTTGGGAGTGATTCACAACGTGGGTGCCATGATGGATAGGCTATAATACAAACTGCAGATGTTGCGTCCTGGCACCATTTATAGCCTCTTTCCTTCCTGCCTCCTCTTCCTCCATACCATCATCATAGCTTCAATACAGTTAGTCCTCAACTTACAACAATTCGCTTAGTGGCCGTTTGAAGTTACAACAGCACTGAAAACAGCACATTTTTCAGACTTATGACCATTGCAGCATCCCTATGGTTATTTGGATGCTTGACAACTGACTCACATTTATGACGGTTACAGTGTCCTGGGGTCATGTGATCCCCTTTTGCAACCTTCTGACAAGCAAAGTCCATGGGGGAAATCAGATTCACTTAACAACTGTGTTACTAATTTAAGAACTGCCATGATTCGCTTAACAACTGTGGTGAGAAAAGTCATAGAATGGGGCAAAACTCACTTAACAAATTTCTCACTTAGCAACATAAATTTTGGGCACAACTGTGGTCATACGTTGAGGACTACCTATAAAGAGCTCCATCTTGAATGTACAAACTAACTGGCGATACCACAGTGCTATCTTTCTATAGAACATAGCCAGAAAACACAAGATGAAAATTGGTACATGAGTCAAGTCGTTTTGGAAAACAAGAAACATTTTGTACCCTTCCTTTCAACAAACTTAGTATTCAAGTGCAGCTAATATTCAAGGTGTTACAAGAAAATTGAGTCCACAGATTTAGAAGTGTGCTCATTAAGTTGCCCCCAAAAAGTCATTCCAACACTAAAAGATGATTATATTAAAAGCATATCAGTCATCTATTCATATTTAAATTAATTCATATTCATGAATGTTTGTAGGAACGGGGCATGGCTAGTCTAGTGAAGAGAAGGACCAGGGGAGAAATGATAGCAGTGTTCCAATATTTGAGGGGCTGCCACAGAGAGGAAGGGGTCAAGCTATTTTCTAAAGCATCTGTAGG
>JANHFL010005357.1:279238-291653 GCA_032468155.1 Oxyrhabdium leporinum
AAGAGAAGGACCAGGGGAGACATGATAGCAGTGTTCCAATATTTGAGGGGCTGCCACAGAGAGGAGGGGGTCAAGCTGTTTTCCAAAGCACCTGTAGGCCAGATAAGGAATAATGGATGGAAACCGATCAAGGAGAGATTCAACCTAGAAATGAGGAGGAATTCTCTGACAGTGAGAACAATCAACCAATGGAACAGCTTGCCTTCGGAAGTTGTGGGAGCTTCATCACTGGAGTCTTTCAAGAAGTGATTGGACTGCCATTTGTCAGAAATGGTGTAGGGTCTCCTGTTTGGGCAGAGGGGGTTGACTAGTTGACCTACAAGGTCCCTTACAACTCTGTTATTGTTATTGTGCATTAAGTATAGAATAGGGTCGTGATGGCGAACCTATGGCACATGTGCCAGAGGTGGCACGCAGAGCTCTCTCTGTGGGCACGCAAGCCATTACCCCAGCTCAGCTCTGCCTGTTCTGACTGAGGTTTCCCAAGATCATGAAGCAGACACCTCTTCCCGATAAAACCTTTTTTATTTAAGTTAAAGAAAATTCCTCTCCAGCAAAGTCCTGGCAAACAGTCCTTCATGAGATTTCACAACTACAGATCTTTATCAGGCTTGGAGAGTTGCCAGGCCAATATCTTCCAAACACCACCCTGTAGCAGCAATTACTTGACAAGAAGTCAGGAACAGATCTTCCCCCTAATGAACTGAACTAATTGTCTCCTGCAAACACCACTCCCCTTTCACTCCTCTTTTATTCCCCATGGGAGGGGCCATTCATCGTCCACCTGAGCCTTTACTCCCAAGTTAACCCTTGTTTCTTAACTGTTCCCTTCTCCTGGCAGCTCTGCACATGCGCACACCGGGAACAGGCTCCAGCTGTTTTTCTGTCCACTGATCTCTGACTCTGAAGGCAGCTGATAACTGTCAGATGGCCCTGGCCCCAACTCTGCCTCCAATGCAGAGCACTTGTCAGAGCCTTCCCCAGACTCCAGGACCGGCCCATGTTCCTTCCCAACTTCCTCACTGTTCGAATCTGCCGCTGGCTCTGCCGGCGAGCCATAACACTACCGTACATGAGCACACACCTCCCACTGGCCAGCTGGTCTTCGGGTCTCTGCCACGCATGCACGGGGGGGGGTAGGGTGCCTGTGTGGGGGTGAGGCGCCTGTGTGGGGCGCACACACACATTGCATTTTGGGGGTTTACACACGCATGTGCACGCTCTGGGCACTTGGTGCCGAAAAGGTTAGCCATCACTGGAATAAGGGGTGGCTCAACCTCCTGGCTCAGCAATAGTAACTGTTAAGATGTCTTAACAGTTAAGATGTCTTAACTGTTAAGGTGTCTTAGTGGATCACTGCTTAAGTATGAGTCAGCAGTGTGCTTCAGTTGCCAAAAAAGCTCTAGGCTACATCAACAGAGAAATAGCATCAAGATCATGGGAAGTGATAATATGGCTTTATTTTGCACTGATGAGACTACACTTGGAATAGTGTCTAATTCTGGTCACAATACAAAAAAGATGCTGAGGGGCCAGGAGGCTAAATCGTACGATGAACGGCTAAGGGAACTAGGTAAGTTTAGGCTAATGAAGAGAGGCTCAGGGAGATATGACAGCAGACTTATGACTGGTCCTTGCAGTGTAGCATTGCCATGGTCACGTGATCAAAATTCAGGCACTGTATTCATAATAGTTGCAGTGTCCCAAGATCACGTGATTGCCATTTGCGATCTTTTCAGCCAGCGTCCAAAAAAACAAAATCAAGTAGGAAAGCCAGATTTACTTTATAACTGCATGATTCATTTAACAACTGCAGTGATTTGCTTAACAACTATGGCAAAAAAGATCATAGAATCAGGTGTGAGTCACTTAACAAACACCTTGCCGAGCAATAGAAATTCTGGACCTAATTGTGGTTGTAACTTGAGGACTACCCATAGACTATTTTGGAAATGTCTTGACAACACTGAATCTAGAGCATGCTTATTCGTCTCTAGGGTTACATTGGAAGACGAAAAATGTTCCTGAAATACGTAGAAAACTCCAGAAAATAAAGATAAGGAACGTCTGCAATGTCATGAATTAAGTTAAGTTTTATAATTCAATGTCATGAATTTAAGTTTTATTATAATATAATAAAATTAAGTTTTATAAAGTTACCACTTTGTAAAGCCTTGGTAAGGCCACATCTGGAATACTGCATCCAGTTTTGGTCACCACATTACAAAAAAGATGTTGAGACTCTGGAAAAAGTGCAGAGAAGGGCAACTAAGATGATTAAAAGGCCTGGAGGCTAAAACATATGAAATGTCTTGAACGAACGGTTGGAGGATTTGGGTTAGGCTAGTCTAGAGAAAAGAAGGGCTGGCGGGACATAATAGCAGTATTCCAATATTTGAGGGGATGCCACAAAGAAGAGACCTATTTTCCAAAGCACCAGAAGGTAAGACAAGAAACAATGGATGGAAACTAATCAAGGAGAGAAGCAACCTGGAATTGAGAAACTTCCTAACAGTGAGACAATTAACCAATGGAACAGCTTGCATCCAGACGCTGTGAGTGCATCACTGGAGGTTTTTAAGAAGAGACTGGACAGTTACTTGTCTGAAATGGTATAGGATCTCCTGTTGAGCAGGGGGGGTGGACTAGAAGACCTCCAAAGTCCCTTCCAGGTCTATTCTGATCCTAAATGATTCTAAAGTTCCTTTCTCCCCATCCCACTAAAAAAGGCACAAACAGCTTGGGATGGGCTAAGGCGACCCAGGTAAATGCAGTTTATTTTAGCAACAGGGGGAAAAATGAGCACTTGCTTGAAACACATGGAAAAGAGAATAACCAGGAGGAACCGTGAACGTATTTGATTCAGTGATATTTTTGTGCATTATCTGAATTGCAAAGGTAGGGGAACTCACTTTCACGGCTAAAATCTGTTTTATGTGTTGCCTTCAGAGATATCTACAGGAGGGGGTAAAAAAAATGTCAAGATAGCAACCATGACCACACAAGTGCCATCTTGACTTTTTTAAAAAACAGCCTCCTTTCAATACCTCTGTTGCTCTTTTATGTCATCTGGCTATTTTTCAAGCATGAAAATGCAGCAGCATTAATTTTTCATTTATCCTTCAAACTTAGCTCAATACAGAATGATTTTACTAAAAAATGCAGCCTGTAGCGATTTGGGAAATGAGCCTGTCCTATTACAGAGACAAGACAATGATTTACTGCTCTCTGAGGAATCTTGCAGTAAGCTGGGAAACCTCATAACTAAATAGGATCATGTGAAGCAAGAGGTCCTTTCAATGATCTAGCACAGCAGCTCCTTCTGCTTAACAACTAATGAATATCAATGTACCTGAAGCTATTAATCATCCCTCTTTACTGAACTGTAACTCTTAGGAAAGATTAAGAGCACTAAAAGCTCTTAGTGGAGGTCCCTACAAAAACATTAAACAAAGCCTGAAATGGAAGAATAGAGAAGCTTGTTGTATAGGTATATGAGCCATTGGTGTTACAGTGATTAGAACGCATGATTGCAGGATAACTCTACCCATTGCCAGAAGTTCGATCCTGATTGGCTCAGCCTTCCAAGGTCAGTAAAATGGGACCCAGATTGTTGGGGGCAATATGCTGATTCTGTAATCCACTTAAGAGAGGGCTGTAAAGCACTATGGAGTGGTATATAAGTGCTATTGCTGTATGTAAGCTTTTCAGAATTATTTGTAATTAGTATTTCAGAAACCATCCTGTATGAACAGAGACTTCATTTAAAGGTTTCTATCGGAGACAACGCACACCTGAGACTCACAACATAAATCATTCTCCACACCACAAAGAACTTTCAAAAACATTTTATATTATAAATATATTGTCTTTTTCAGAAAGCCCCTCCATTGGAACATAAGGTTTGGTATTGTTGGTAAGGGAAGTATGCATTTTCTTATACATATGGTTTTATACAAATTCAGACTTGTAGATAAGGCACAGTGCTCTATGTTTGAGTCAGAACTGATCTTTGTCTCCATGCCTTCACGGGGTAAAATTGTTCTTCCTTATAGAATAAAAGCAGCAGTACGTTTAAAATTACAATCTTAAATCACAGTGGAATTTAAAAAGACGAGCTGTACTTAAGACACAAAAAAAGTTATTTTCTGCAACCTGCCTTCACACAGTGTCCTCCAGCATATGTAGACAAAGCACAACTGCAGTTCTGTTCAAGCCTTTTATATGTGGATAGTTACTGGCTCATTTCTTGGAATTATCTCAATTTATTTGTGAGGCGTAAGAAGAAGAAAAAACTATACTGGGAGCGAGAATTTGTTTCTGAGGTTTTTTGGCACTTGGTAAAACCAGGCAATTTGGAGTGAAGGCCCAGAAGCAGAAATGGCTAGGAGTAGAAATTTTGAAGTCAACCAAACCTGGTTTACGAGCCCTTAGCCCAGTTCTACAGAAATGTTCAGGCATTCGAAACCAAAGAAACAAGTAGAAGTGATATATAATATCTTACCATCCAAGCAAAGCACTTGTCAGATGATGAAAAGTCCATATATCCATTCTGCTTCCTTCACAAGCTTGGTGTCTCTACATAACTTTTTGTAGCCATGGCATCATAGAGTTGTTAAGACAAGAAATATATCGCTCAATAAAAACATTAAATGGGTATATCTGCAAAATATATATGTATATATTTTGTCCGTAGTTAAAATATTTGTCCATAGATGAAAGAGTGATTGGCACTGGAGACAAAAGTTGGAGTGGGATATTAGTGTAAACTATCAGTGTTAATCAAGGTAATGAGAAAGGGAAAAATAATTTGGACTAAAAAAATAAAAAGGGGACTGGTATCATTCAAACTCTGATAAGGCACACCGTCTTCGAAACTCTTGCCCACGCTCATGGATCCATTTATTGGAAACTATAAAAGAAGAAAAGGAAGTATTTGTTAGGTCATAAAATGTCTATCCGGTTTTCCCTTCAAAAGCTCAAGACAGTGTACACAGCATCTGTTCCTCTGATTTTTTTCCCCTACAGCAACCATTATAAGGGTAGGTTGGGCTGAAAGATAATGACAGAATCTGAATTAGCTAGTGAGATTTCATGGGCGAGGGTGAAGATGAACCTATTTCTCCCCAGTTCTCAACCAAAACCATAACCATCTCATCACACCGGTAATTCACACCTGGTTATATTGAATGATCAATATAGAAGTGTCATATAAATTGTATCATATAGGTAGTTCTCAACTTATGACCACATCTGAGCCTAAAATTTCCATTGTTAAGAAAGAAGATGTTAAGTGAGTTTTGCCCCATTTTATGACCTTTCTTGCCACAGCTGTTAAGCGAATCACCGCATTTGTTAATTTAGTAATGTGGTTTAAAGTGAATCTGGCTTCCCCCATTGGCTTTGCTTGTCAGAAGCTCTCAAAAGGTGGTGCACATGACCCTGGGACAGTGCAACTGTCATAAATGTGAATCAGTTGCCACGTATGACCATAGGGATGCTACAACAGTCGTACATGTGGAAAATGGTCATGTCACAAGTCGCTTTTTTTCAGAGCCACTGTAACGTCAAACAGTCACTAAATTAATGGTTGTAAGTCGAGGACTACCTGTACTTATTATTGGGACGAGGAGAATTAAGAGTGCTATGTTTGAACCATGTCTGTCAGCCCCGAGCCCAAAGACAACACAACAAGATCCAATCAGGTCCAATCCTTTATTTGCTGACAACTAATAGATAGAATCTTGCCAAACAAAAGAGCTAGCCTTTTACTACCCTAAGAGGTTCTAGGATATGGCTATTCTGAACCTCTTCCTCCTTCTCCCACCAGCTCAGGACTACGCTGTCTCTTAATCCAGGCCTTTCTCTGAGAAAGCTCTGTGGTGCCAAAATTCTCCTCACTGCTGTTCTAGATGCACATTTCATCACAATAGCTAAGCGTCAAACCATTTTTCAAGTTAGAAATAGGTTCTGGTTTTGGACAGGGGGTTCCTAAGCTTCACATAGATCACTGCTAGGGCTAAGAGGCACTTACATCAGAGAGATCATTAAGTCATTTCCCATCCCCCATCCATTTCTACATAGCCCATGTCATAAGGTGTGGATTAAACAACTTCTCTTCACTGTTTGCAACAGGAGAAAGTAAAAACAAAAAACATGCAAGTGTATTTCCATTCTGATTCACCACTCTTCCTAAGTTTAATCAGTCCTTCTACTTGAGACATTTCAGGAATGTTCCACACATCATTTAAAAGGAGGTTATTAAAATTGTATCTTTCAAATTTCATACATACCCCATTTGTTACCAACTAATACCGGACATGCGGCGTGCCGGGTGCTGTAGTCTCCTTCACCGCTTGGGAAAAGATTGTACCAAAATACCGCTGTCCCCTGGTAAAACACAAAGTAACGGCAACTTATTTGGGGGTTAATTTTGAAAAATGCCATACTAAAGAGGGAATACAGAATGTAAGTATTCTCCAAGTGCCCGACAGGATGTGGCAAAGCGCTCTCCATCACCCCTGCTTTGGTTTTTAATATTTCTCAAATGCTACATTTCAGAGTGTGAGAAACATATAGGTAGTCCTCAGTTACCTGTATTTCATTTCCAATGATTTCAATGGTGAATTTTCCCACAATTATCCATCAAAAGTACAAAATGCTAAAAAAACAACTCAAAAGTAAAAGGTCGACGGAATTTCACCTGGGAAATAGTTCAAAACAGAACATTTTCACAACTTATCTAGATTCTTCTCATCCAAGTTTAAACAGCTGGCGTGATTTCAGTTTCATTAAAAATGAGGACAGCCCCAAATCTTTTAATAAAAAAACATCTCGGGCTTATTAAGACTATTTGCTCTTATAATTTATTGTAAAATATAACAGGAATGGGCAACAAACTAGGATTGCAAACTGATGTCTGCTTCTGATGTGGAAGCTAAGCTTGTTGCCAGTGCTCAAATTGCTTTGTCCAAATTTAGATATAATAACAAAGTATTATTTCATAAGTCCAGAACTATTGCGTCAAGGCCTAGAAGAGAAGAAAGCAAATAAGACATGTGGCATAACTATTCCTAGGCATAGGTTGTCCTCAACCTACAGCTGGTCGCCCAGTGACCATACAGCAGACCCTATCCCCACCCCCCAAAAAAGCACCAGACTAAGAGAAAGCAAATGGAGAGGTCATGACTGGTCCTATAGACTGGCAACTTCCAATCAGAAGCTGTTACAACTGTTTCCTATTCTGGCAACCCAAACAGTTGACATAGCCTCAGTTGGGCCAATGTATGGTAAGAAAACAAATTGGCAGGCAGGCAGGCAGGCAGGCAGGCAGGCAGGCAGGAAGGAAGGAAGGAAGGAAGGAAGGGCCTGGACTTGTCCTTTCTTTTCTCTAAAAGTGTTACTTCCAAAACCCAACTCTTATCTTTCTGCCAGCAAAAATGAAAAGATACCAGAACTTTTATGAGCTACATGGAGAGAATGGTCAGAGATGGTCACTTTACATGCACACCTTCTGCTTACCTTCTTTGGCCAAACACTGGCTCCAACTTCAGGGAATACCGTTGCTCCTCCTGCTGCCACATCACTCATCTGAAAAGGAGAAAAAGTGGCTATCCATTCTTTGAACCATAACTGAAAAGTAATCCTACAGATTCCATCAATGAACTGATAAGCAAGGTAAAATTTTGACAGCACCAAAATTATTTATGCTAATTGAAAGAAAGCAATAATCAAAGATGGTAAAAGGCTGCAAGAATTCTTTACTTGGGAAGATAGTAAATATAGCTCAGTAACATAGAGGTACATATATCCTGATCATATAACTGCTGATGGAACCATATTGTTAGGTTAGGGACAAGGGAACCGTTTTTGGGATTGTGGTGGCAAACTGAACGAAAAAAAAATGTCCTGTGAATATTTGCTCTGAAAAAAAAGACAAATTCCATGTTGGGAAAATCAGGAGGAAAAGAATGAGAAAATAAAGTTATCAACATCACCATGTCTTTGTAAAGCTTACAATATAACCTTTGGTATATTTTGTGTTTTTTGTGATTGCCATAAAAATATTATAGCCCTAGAAAAGGGGCAGAAAAGAATAAACAAAGTAATTAATCATCTGAAGCAACACCATAACAAGGAAAAACTCCGTCCAGAATTACACTGGGCTAAGACAGGTGGCCAATAAATGTAATAAAATAAAAAATAAATACAAAGTGAACACAGGTGAACATAAGAGAGGTGACAATTATAAAAAAGCCAATCAAGAGATATTTTTCCCCATTTTTTCAAATCTAAAATTGAGATCTTCCAGTGAAGGCGAACAATGGGAAATTTAGGACAGGATAAAAGAAAGGCGTATGACCCCTCCTTATGAATACCTCCAATATCAGCGCCTGCCCTTTGGAACATCTTGCCCCTCAAGGAGAGATCAGCTCCATGCTTCTGACCTTCCATAAGGACCTGAAGACCTGGCTTTGCCAATTGGCTTGGGGCCCCAATGGGAGTGCATCATGCTGGAAGTGGTGGATGGATAAAGAGCAGACGCCCCCACGTCCCACCCACCCCCCATGCATCTTGCTCCCTTCCTTCCCATCTTTTTAATTTAATCTTTACTGTTATGAAAAATATTTATTCTTCTTGAATTTACTGGTTTTTATTGTTGTAAGTCGCCCAGAGTCGCCTCGAAGTGAGATGGACGGCAAACAAATCTTAAGATTTTCAATATTTACTTGAAAGAAAAAAAAAATACAGGAGGAAGAGGAAATATTTTGCTCGTGGCTCCTTGATGAGTTTCCCAGAAGCATTTGGCTAGGCACCATGATAATAAAATAATAGCTTAATTGGCAGCAGAACAGTAAACTAAATCTTTTGCATGTAGAAAGTTCTAAATCTTCAATTAAGAGTCACAACTGAAATACTGTACTATGGAAACTGGTTTGTCTGCTTGACAGACCTCAGAGAAGCACTATTATTTAGAGGTGACAATCTTAATTTAATGTGCCAATTCCCTGACTTAGGATATGTCCATCGTCATAGTCTGGTCCACACAGCACTGGATGGGCCAACCTTTGATTTGATCAAGCACACCTATTATGTTCTTACTGGATATTTATGATAAGGGGTATCTAGCTAAGGACATGGTTTTATGAAAATTTGGTTCATTCCATTCACCTATAAAAACATAATTCATGATGCATAACACAGAATGTTTCTCCTAAACTGCTGTAATACAAAACACTTGACCTTCTATGGTGCCATAACATAAATCAGAACAATACGTTCAAACACTGTATTCTTCAGCAACTGATATTTTCTCTCCCACTGAGACAAATTCCTTGATTGCATTGTAAGTGCGGACATCTTATCTTACTTACATAGAATAGCCACGTAGCAATCCTATTGCCCGTACCCAGTTCTTTAAAGGCATCTGGCTCATCTTTCTATGTTCAAAGAGATAGATGGTATTAGGAGTAAAAAAACAATGGCACACAGAGGAAACATTTTAAAATATAATTCTTCTTGGAATGTCTGAAAAGCAAGAAAAACTGCAGCAGGGTTTTCTCCTTGAAGTTAAAATTGTTTTATTCAGGTAATAACTCTTTTGAACACCTGGGTTACATAGTTAGCTCCCCAAATTCTTAAGACACAAAGCATGGTTCTACCTTATATACAAGGGGAAATCTGCAACACTGACTTCTTGAAAGCTCTCTTCTTTTTGGAATAGATAAGAGAGCCTATGTTCATGAAATTGATCAGCAATTTTTTTGAAACCCACCCCAACAATGCCAAAATATGTAATAATATCCTACTCGCTTATGTGGTTCACTTTTTCACAATCTAAAATTCCAGCCATTTTGAGCCAACACCTGATGAATGCCTGCAACACACCTTGGATGATCTTCTACCAGATGTTATATCCTATTTTTCCCATTTTACAAGATTTGATGTGCTTTGGAGAATTCATTATGCAATTGCCTTTAATCTTCTGTTGAGATTTTTAAAGCCAGTTCTATTGCTTTTGTACAATTTGCCAAATTTGACTGGATGTACAGTCACACTTGAAAGATTACTGGTGATATAAAATCTACTTATGGTACCACAATTCCAATACCACACCGGCGTTACTAAACAGAGTCTTCTCTAAAGCACATAGGTTTTCCAAATAGTCCACAAAGAAACAATCATCAGTTAAAGAGAACAGACAAGACATATGCAAATCTCTTTATACCCAGCTTCCAGAGTGTCTAAAGTTTCTACAAAACAAACTCTCCTACATCTAAAAATAATTATAAAAAATCCAGACAATAAGGGATTCTATGCTGTCCACTAGCTGCAATTCAAGTCAACCAAACAGCTAAATTATACTTGTCAGCTGAACCATGTTCTGCCAATGCAAACAGAATGTCTTTCATCCTAGAATTACAAGATAAATCTTTTCGTGCTGGTAAACGTAATTACTTTCATATGCAGATGTTTAAAATAGTTTTAAAAATTGCAGTGCTTCTTCCATACTATTAAGTACTACAATAGTTTCTTCCTTATGCACAATTTAAATTTAAATTTTATCTTTAAATCGCTAGGAACAAACTATAGCCATAAGTCAAGGACTATTTGTATTATCCAGTCATCCCAGGGAGGTTTGTTTGACACCTGCACTCTAATATTTTTTAAACCATGTATGTACAGTACGTATTAGCTATTTTTTAAAATCTTAATTGTTTCAGAAGTCATAGAAGCTGGGATATCATTTGATTGATGATGTTTCTGCTGCTGCTGTATTGCATTTATCTTCTAATTATTTAGCACTGATTTTGCACATCATGGTTTTCTTTCTTATAAGTCAGTATTTTATTGTAAGTAGCCCTGACAAGGCCCATTAGTGTCTGGAATAAAAACTTCATTAAATGAATAAAATATTAAACTGAAATGCATTGGCCACTATGTAGCATAGTAGAATTTATAATACAACACTATAGAAGTTCACAAGTGCACTGCAAAAAAATATTAGGACAGAAATTAAAGTTATGCATGAACACAGGTTAATACACTGCTGACTTTGAGAAACACATCAGAGGATTTTAACCAACAGGGTGAATCAAAGTTTGATCTTGTGTTAAGGCAAGAATTTTTAAATCACTGTCGGACAGGTTGGTTCAAGAAAAATATTAATTGAAAATGTTACTTTATACCAATGCTCCATACATCACCATTTGAATTTATCCACATCTTTGATTAAAAGATAGTTTATATAAAAAGGCATTAAAATGCAGATATACTGAATTTAAGAATCATTTTATTATTTTTTTGATCAGAGCAACACTTTAAACCAGGGATACAAACTGTGATTATTTTAATGAGCTAAATTTGAGAAATTAATATCGTTAAAAACAAAAGCTGATCATTGCTTTTTCTATATGCCACTGATATAATATAAAGTTGCTTTATTACTATTCCCAATAAATCAGCAACCTTTTTCTGTAAAGCACTTTCTATGAAGTGATACTTTTAACTCTTTCCTTAAGAGTTCACTGCAACTATCTTTTTATCGTTCAAATGGTGATTTAGGAAGCCTTATCCATTTAGACAGATTAGCTCACACAAAAGCCCAAATTTAATACAGATATAAGACACTTTGGACAGCATTCCCAAAGCCTAAAATCCGCAAACTTTTCCTTCACCCATCATTTTACTTGCCCGAGCAAAGTCATAGTGAGGCTCATATTGTCCTCCCACTCCATAATTTGCTACCTGGAAAAAAAAGAAACACAACACATATGAAGAAGCCCAAAGGTAAAAGAAAGACTTACCCTTCCAAAATCAAAATGAGGCTCATACTGGCCTCCTACTCCGTAATTGGCTACCTACAGTAGAAGAAGCACAAACATCCAATAAAAGATCTAAGATGGGATCTCATATGCTTGCTTCATTTCTAAGGTGAAACCTGGCTAAAAGAGAGCAGAACAGGAGTGTCAAACTCAAAGGGTGCGGGCCACATCTGGCCCAAGGGGTGCTTAGATGTGGCCCATGGGGCCGGCCTGGAAACAGCAAAGGACTGGCCCGTGGTGCCTCTGCCAGCGAAAATGGAGCTTGCCTCCCTCCGCACCCTGTTTTCGTCCACAATGGGCCTTCTGCAGCCCTCTGCCACCGTTTTTGCTGGCAGAGGCCTATCAGAACAAACTACAAACAAAACAAAAGGAGAAATGTTTCCCCTTTGCATTTTAGCATGCAAGAAGGGACAGGAAAGGAGAAAGGGAAAGATAAAAGAAAAAAAAGGATGGAAAGAGAGCAAGGAAGGAAAAATAAGGAAAGAGGGGAAGGAAGAAGGAAGGAGAAGGAAAAGGGAAGGAAAAAGAAAAGGAAGGAAGGAAGGAAGGAAGGAAGGAAGGAAGGAAGGAAGGAAGGAAGGAAGGAAGGA
>JANHFL010005357.1:291753-302738 GCA_032468155.1 Oxyrhabdium leporinum
GATGGATGGATGGATGGATGGATGGATGGATGGATGGATGGATGGATGGATGGATGGATGGATGGATGGATGGATTCATTTTTATGAGTGTAAGATGCCCAGAGTTATCCTGTGGTAAGATGGGTGACCTATATATTTTATAAATAAATAAACAAATGTGTTTCTGAAGTTATTACTATTTCAAATAAACTAACATTCATTAGACATGTACACCTTTCTCTGTCACTGCTAATCAATGTTAATTTTTACTCTTTTCAAGATTTCATAATTCTAATGAGTGTTTCTGAATCTACAGTTGTAAGAAAGGATCTTATAAAATACTTCAGTAGCATTATTTAAAAAGCATTCTCTCCTGTGACGAAAAATAAATGTTTTACTTAAGGAGAAGTAGGAATTTCAACAGAGAAGAAAGTGGGTTTCTTAGAAGTATACACCCTTAACAACATCTTGCAGAGGGTTGAGCTATACTGACCAAATTATTTTAGTACAGCACTTGGCTTGGCTCAAAATCCTGGGCCAGTTTATACAATCTGGCTGCCACATACTTCAGAATGAACAGTAGTCCTGTCATTAAAACGGGCATACTGTAATATGGAAAGTGTTGACTAGGAAAAAGTTACTGGAATGCCTGGGCAGAGAAAATGGTCTTCTCTTTAAAATACAAGGTGGAGTTATTTTGGTTCCTAGTACCAGGCCGAGGCCTGTTTGAAACTGGGGCATGGGAGAGATGGGCAAGCACGCGTGGATGAATCTCCACTCGTGCGATTGGAGGCCGCATGTGCTCGCAGATTCATTTGCGTGAAAGGAGCTTCACGTGCGAGTACCTTCTGCTCGCATGTGAAACTCCATTGCCACTCAAACACCATTCTCTCCTCACCCCACCTCACCCCCCCCCCCCGGGCTGGGTCACCAAGCTGGAAAGGCTGGGTACCACTGTCCTAGTGGATGTTTTTTTTAAAAAAAAAATCAAGGAATTGTTCTGACATCCTTGTTCATTTTGCCAATGCTGCTTCTGCTTTCAAAAATTTTAGCTTTCAACACATAGGTGTAAGTTTTCTCAATGTATGTCGTATTTCACAAAACGACAAAAAAAATCACATTGAAACTTAACGATAAAAAAACCCATAGAGCAATTTTAAAAAAAAAATCATGCTTCACGTTCAAGGGCTTATTTAAACACTTTGTTGCAAATATTCTGCAATTGTATTTTTTAAAAAGGCAGCTAAGGTGCACGTACAGTATATTTTGTGCATTCTCTATTTAAAAAATAGGTGCTGAACTAGGCATTTCAAGCTATCATTACCACATGCGGCCTCCTGCTTGCTATGTGTTTCTTAAGAAGTCTTAAATGTTTGTATTAACATTAGAATTATATAAATTGGTTAAATGCAATAGAGATGATTGATAATATTTTACCTAAAGATATGAAATTTAAAATAGGGTGATTGGTATAAAATGACATATCAAAACACTGAATAACTAAATAATGAAGGATGATAACTTATTATAAAGATGTGTAATACTATTACCGTAGAATTACATAATTTTGCTAAATGATATAAATATGATTTATATCAATTTATTTGTACTGAAAGGTATGATACCCAGATGCCACACTGTTCACACAATGTTTGTAAAAATAAAAAAATAAATTACACACACACACACGCATATATATAAATAAGTCTTAAAATTAAGATAGATATTGAGACACCATGGGAAAAAGCAAACAGATGGTAGAATGTAGCCTCTCTAATACAGGCACCAGGTTAGGAAATTCACATGGATGGTGTTTAAGATGAAATAATTCAATGTGCTAGGTTTTATTAGGATCATGCAGAGAAGTAGTACACAGAATGCACCAACTGGCTTAAAAAGCACTAAAGCCTCCCTGATTTCATTGAAACAGGGGGAAGGGCATGCTTCGACAACTTAACTTGGGTTAGCACATACATCCAAACTTTGGAAAACATTCCAAACTTTCAATACCATAAATGTTAGCAATGTTTTAAGGCTGCGTCTACTGATCAGGCAAAGGAACCCCAGTCCCAACCTTTGACACCAACCGCCCATCGACAAATCCCGTAGTAGTTCAGACGTATCCGTCTCCTCTTACCTCTTAGAGACTCTGTAATGTGCTGTGGTCAGTTTCCCAGTCTGAGGGTCATGCACAGTAGCTCGGCTCAGCTACAAAAAATAAAAAAAGAGAAAGGACAAAGGCTTACTCTAGAAGCAAGCGTCTGGGCCAAGCCGCAGGCAATTGGGAGGGTTCCGATTGGTCAAGATAGAATGTAATGCTCAGATCAGCAGGAACGCTTAAAGGATTGCAGGATCTGCTGGATTAATCTGTCTCAATTTAATTCAATTGGTTTAATCAAATTTGGTTAGGTTGTCCTTTCACTTTTTCTTCCCCAAATGGAAAGCTTATGAAAGCTTATGCAAGCCACTTGTATCTGCCAAGTTTCACAGAGAACTTCTCAGGAACCCAGAAGTTAAAGGCTCTTCATTCTTTCTACTGCTTCCAGTTAATTCTTTCTTCGGAAAAGTATGCATTAATAGGTTACGTACTTAAACTTTATCAAAGTTAGGGTGTTCCAAACAACTGACACATTGCTGTATTTATAGGATGCGCTATAAATATTCGGAAATGTTCTATCGTCACGAAGAAAAAAGTGGGATTTTTAAAAAGCAGGGTATGCATTAAAGTGAAATAAATAAATGGAATAAATTAACAAAATCAAAAAAGTTTCTGAACAAAACAACACCACTTCATTTTGCCTCTACAACAATGTCTGATAGGAACCACTATAAGAGCTGGATTTTAGCCAGAGAAATTGCAAATTCCCAGTATAAGAGACATGTTGGAATTCCAGACAGGAGTGAGATCCAATTATTTTAATTTTTTTAAATTATTCAAATTGTGTATAAAGAAGTGGAGACTCCCCATTTCCAGCAGTCAGATATGGAACAATTAATAAATAGCAGTGATTTAAGAGGAATTCATGAAAGCAAATAGAGTAGTTTGAGGCTCAAACATACCTAAAACTATTCTAAACTCCACTTAACAGCATATGTGGCTTCAATAAAACCAAACAGAAATTAAGCATAGGGCATATTAGTGTTACACTAGACATATAGAAATAGTGCATATTTCAATATAAACAATCAATTTGTAGCCTTGTCAAAACAAGCTTGATTTTTGTATATAGGAAGCAAAAAACTATGCACGTTGCTAAATAAATAATTGTGCATGCCCACATCCTCATGAAAAACATAATTCCAAAACAAAAAGAAGCTAGACTTTGAGGAGGAAACTTTCAAACCACAAAGGCAGAAAGCAACATGAAATCTCTTTGTCAGTTACACCAAGCATCAAATATCAAAATATACTTTAAATAAGCAAATAAGGACAAAACTTCTGGCTACAAGAAGCATCTGAGAAACTCAGCAGGAACGAAGTGTTAACAGTCTCTGTGAATAGCACAAACGACCAGAAAAGTTTTAAACCAATTTTCCCCCCCCCGCTCTGGTCACTCTTCTAAACAAATGAATACCACAGAAGGTCTCGTCCCAAGGACCGAAATAAAGTCTTACCTTTTGCTAAT
This sequence comes from Oxyrhabdium leporinum, assembly GCA_032468155.1. NCBI lineage: Eukaryota > Metazoa > Chordata > Lepidosauria > Squamata > Cyclocoridae > Oxyrhabdium > Oxyrhabdium leporinum. The sequence goes on from JANHFL010005357.1 coordinate 295,359, forward strand.
TCTGTAATGTGCAGTCTCCAAGACTCCCGTTATAGGGTTTGAAATGGTGGCTCGCCTCAGCTGTGAAGCGAACCAATCAGAACAGTCGCATTACAATGTACATATTGCATCACATTTATCTGACCATTCAGAATCCGGGGGCAGGACCCCAATTTCAGTAGGGTTCTTTTCCATTAAGGAACAAAAACCACCACCACCGAACAAGAAATGTGGAACACAAAACAAGCTAGGAGTGTCAAAAATAATAATATTTAAGCACAATACTGATTTTTTTTGCCAAACCAATGCTATATTTTTGTAGCGTACTAGAAGAAAACAATCCAGGCCTCTTTTGAAGCCGAAAGCCTTATACTATCATTCTGAACTGGGAAAGTGTTAAGAGTGCATGTGAGCACCCTACACATTACTTACCTTCCTGGTGCCCCTAAAATAAAAGTGCTGATTATTGGGAAAAGTCAACTAGATTAAAGCACTTTGAACCCTCAGAGTGGCATTGCCCAAGCCAGCACAGGCAGAAAACTATTTAGAGGTAGTCCTTGACTTACAACCACAACTGAGCCAAAAATTTATGTTGCTAATAAAGATATTTGTTAAGTGAATTTTGTACCATTTTACAACCTTTCTTGCCACAGTTAAGTAATACGGTTGTTAAGTGAATCTGGCTTCCCCACTGACTTTGCTTGTCAGAAAGTCACAAAAGGTGATTGTATCACCTCAGAACACTGCAATTGTCATAAATATGGGCCAGTTGCCAAGTGTCCGAATTTTGATCATGCAATCATGGGGATGCTGCAACAGTCAGCAGTGTGAAAAAGGGTCCTAAGTCACTTTAGCAGTGCTGTTATAACAAACGGCTGTAAGTTGAGGACTACCTGCAGTAGCATGAACAAAAAAGAGAAACATCTTAGAAGCTGAGAAAGGCAATCTTTGGATTTAGTTATAAAAGAATTTCTATTTGATAAAGGTGATAAGTAGAAAAACGTTAATCTCAACCTTTCAATTAAGAACTATAAATCCAAGCTTCTTTAAACTTTTACTAAATCGGAATCTCTTTTTTTAAAAAATGCCTTGATACAGAATGGACCAATCAGACATAATATTCTAGTAACTTGCTGCATGATGATTTAATCCTACAGAAATAAGTCTACACACCACTGTACTGTACAGAAAGAATCAAGTACATAATTATCCGTCATTAGAATTATAGCTGAATCTACTATTAGAATGTGTCTTGACAAAGTGTAACAAAACTTAAAAATAGTATGAATGGTACTAATATTTGTCAGTTCACCTGCAATAAAGAATTCTTAAGCTTTTCATTACTGTTTTTCACAACAAGTTCCCAAAACAGGACATGCCTACATTTTATTTGACATAATCGTTGGATAAGCAACAATGGTTCAAAGATCAGAACTATCTGTTAATCTATTCTGCTTGGGCCTAACCAGATAAGCAAAAGCTAGTTTGCTACTTCAGAAGTAAAATGAAGATGCCATTAAGGTAAAGGATTGCAAGAGAATATTTAGCAAGGCCCAAGCAAGCTGCAATCAGGAAGCAAGTGTCGGGGTGAGGAAGTTATTCACTGCCTCGTTCAAAGAGTGTTGACAATTTAGATTCTTTACCCTTGGTTTTGAAAGCTCTTTGACTTTTGCTATTTCTTCCTCAGAGATAATGTCAAGGAAGCGAACAATCCGAGGGCGATCCCACTCATCTTCTTGTTTGACAGGTCCCAGGATGTAATACGGGTTCTTGTGCCCATCAGAATAACGGCAAAACAGCTTCTTTTCTCTTCTAGGAGTCTAAAAGTTTGAAATAAAGGGCAAGCATTAGTAACTCAATGCATTATTTTTCATCATCCACAAATATTCTGTTATGTTGGTATTGCATACAAGGGAGAACCCAAAGGTGCTTTTTCAAAAGGCAACTAGACTTTCTATGCTTCATCCTTCAAGACATTTTGCTTCTCAACCCAGAAGCTTCTTCAGTTTTGACTGAATGGTAGGGAATGGAAGGATTTATATTCCTTGCAGTCATCTGGCCGTTAGCACTCTTTCTGAGAGTCGCTGAGGCCACTTGGAGGCTTATCTCTGCCCTCAGGGTCACCTGAACAGTGCAAATGGATATTTAAACTTCTTGGAATTGCTGAAAGGTCCTTTGAAAAAGCACCTTTGGGACAACCATGACCTGTATGATTGAGACATACCCATGTTTCCCTGAAAATAAGACCCAGTCTTATTTTGGTGTGTGTGTGTGTGTGTGTGTGTGTGTGTTCCAAAATAAGCATTAGGGCTTATTTTGGGGGAAACATGACATCAGGGTGCTCAGCCCAGGAGATGGCAGGATGGAGTGGGTGGGCAGCCACAGGAGGCTCATCTTTGTATCTCTTGGCTTGTCTGCAGCCCGTGCAGCATGCGTCCGGATCACGTGCCTCCTCCCTGCCTCTGCCTGCTGCTTGGACAGGTAATAAACTCACCTGCGCTATGCAGGCTGCTGCTGGACACCATCAGCACCCATGCCCTTGCCGCCTCCGGTGTTGGCCACTCCACCCCCCACTGATAACAATCTTAACTAGGGTTTATTTTTGTGGTAGGGCTTATATTATGAGCACACTAAAATCAGGCTAGGTCTTATTTTGGGGGTAGATCTTATTTTGGGGGGAAACATGGTACAAGGGATAACATACCATTTTAAGACCTTCACCACGGCATAGTTTTTCATACTTCTGTCTCTCAGGCAGATAATCTTTGAGAGGCCCTCTTTTTTGAGTCTTCACTTTTTTTCCAGTTTGCTCATCTGTGCTGGCCACAGATTCATTCGCTTCTTTTTCTTTTTCTTTAATCATGATGTATTCAAAGTATTTCAAATTTCCATTTGCTCTCTGATGCTCGGGATCTATTGGAAAAGCAGATAGAGGACTGGTTAACTCCATGGAAGAAAGCTAATTTTAAAGTGATTTCGTCCTTTTGTTTGAGTTCAGTTGTCATGAAGATATGATTAAATCAGTATATGCCAGCATCTAATCCACCTATGTCAGCTGGAATGTATCTCTATCTTCATATATAAATACCCAAGTCACAGAAGCAAATGGCACGTAAAGCAATGAGAGAAAAAAATAATGCTTCCTAAAGAGATTTATAGTTACAGGGATTTCCAGCAGCATTCTGTCCTTCACTCCACCGCATTAATTAGTTTGAAAAGCCTCGCATTAATTAGTTTGAAAAGCCTTTACATCCAAGTGGAAAATGTCTGAGAGGAAAAAAAAAAGTTAAAGCAGTGCAAACATGCTGAATACAAGAAATATTAACCTACCCAATTCAAGTAACCGTTTGGTGAGCATCATTGCTTCATCCAAGTCCCCCTGCTGGTATATAGCATAACTCAAGTAATCTAAAACAGAAACTTTGTTGATCAAAGAAGAAACTTCTCCCTCATCCAACTGTTTCAGAGCTTGCTCCATCCACAATTCAGTATGGTAGTAGTCTGCTTCAGTATAGGCAATCTTTCCCAATTCAAAGCAATCTTCAGCAGTTAGAAATACCTTATCTTTCACTCCTATGGGAATAAGAACCAACAATAGCTGTTAAAAACTATTTGAAATCATGTGATTTTGCATTTATGCTTTTTTTTCCTGCAGCCACACCACTTAATTCTTACATCCTCATTGATAAAACTAGATAGACTACTAAAGTTATGTTGTGTTGTCAAATGAAACAAACATGTAAAAAAGTATATTTATATAGTTACTTATGAAGCACATCTAAATTATATTAAAGTAACCAAAATATCTTTATAATCCCCAAGGCATGTCACAACGTTTGAGCATCCCTAATGTTTGGAAATTGAAAGTTGAAAAAATTGTCACGCCATTTCTCTATTAATTTTTTTGTCTCGTTTTGAAATGATTGAACTAAGCTGGATATCATATAGTACACGTAGTTCTCGACTTACAACCACAATTGAGCCCAAAGTTTTTGTTGGGAAGCGAAACATTTGTTAAGTGAATTTTGCCCCATTTTACGAGCTTTTGTGCCACAGCTGTTAAATGAATCACTGCAGTTGTTAATTTAGTAACACAGTTGTTCAGTGAATCTGGCTTCCCCATTGACTCTGCTTGTCAGAAGGTCAAAAAAAGTGATCACATGACCCTGGGACATTGCAACCATCATAAATACAAGTCAGTTGCTAAGCATCCAATTTTTGATGCTGTGACTGCGTAGATACTGTGATGGTCATAAAGTGTGAAAAGTGGTCATCAGTCACCTTTTTAATGCCATTATAACTTTGAACAGTCTCTAGGTCAGGGGTGCAAAACTGGGAGCCCGTGAGTGGAAACGTGAAGTGCAGGCCACGCCCACCCCAGCTCCGCGAAGGGAAAAATGTCGCAGAAGTCACGTGACGGCAACATGACGCCGCGGGTTTGACACCTGTGCTCTAGGTGAACTGTTGTAAGTCAAGGACTACCTAAGTCTTCATGTATTATATTACATACGATTTTACATTTATGTTAATATTGTATTTTTCTAATATGATATTCCTAAATATAATTTAGAGATACGTCTATGGCTGAATGTTTAATTTGTTAAGTTTTTAGATGATCGGAAGACTTCTTTAGAATATTCTATGGTGGTTGTTTTTTAATTTCTTAAGTTCTAACAGTACCAATAAAATAATGACAGAGTCCACTTAATTTTTTGAGAAAGAGAGGGGGAGACCTCTCACGCTGAATTTTTAATTCACAGGCTAGATCTGCCTTTTGTCATGCAAGAACAACTGACCTCTAAAAAAATCAGATCAAAGGGAAGCAAATTCTGTTAAAGCAGATATTTGGGGGGGGGGGGTGAATCACAAGTTTCAAATCACAGGAGAACCACCATTTGCACTTGAGTCTGCATGTTATGGTGGGAAAATAATCCTGAGACCAACACAACTCAACCTGTGTGTTTTCCTCTGCTAGTTTCAGTCACCTCCCCCACCCCCAATAAAATGATCCTAAACTTTTTCCAAAAATGATATGCTAAGAAATAAGAAATCTTGAAAAAAAAAATCTTTAAGAGATTCAGTCTCTTAAATAACCAATAAACAGAGATGTATTGCACTATACACTGTTCTAAAAAAAAGACTAATATACAATGCAATTCCCATCTCAGCTTTAGTTATGGATAGCAGCAAGACTAAGGTAAAAAAAACACAGATGCACAGAATAAAACTTTTGTATCACAAGAGGCCAACCCAAAATAACTAATACTAAAAAAAAACCCAAACCAATGACACCTATGATAATAACCCAAATTTATAACCCAAATTAGTTTTTACACATTATGATGCCCAGAGTTTTACTTAGTTGTAGAATATGTTCACACGGAAGATCATTTGGTCACATACATAAAAAGTGCCTGTATGTTACCTGTAATTACTGTTTCTAAGTAAAACTGATTTTTTTGATGCAGAAAGCATAATTGTATATTTTCTTTCTAAGTATTATTCCTTTCTTCTCTTCCTCTTTCTGCTTATACTGCAGTGAAAAATTTTAAACACACATGCACAGAGAAAAGTGTATTTAAAATCAGAGCTTCTGAGAAGAAGAGAGGGAGAATAAACTATGAGACTGTTTTGAGCTTCTCCATAGCTAGAAATCACATATGAATGTGTTCTCTCCCTTTGAAACAAAACATTAGGGGTGCATTTTGTTTCCTTAAAATGCTGGTATCTTACGTACCTGGAAGATTTCCCCTTGAGATGGTGTTAGTATCCAAATTATATGTATCTTGGAGTCGCAAGAGAGCTTTGCCAGCACCAGTCTGATCTTCATCATCAGGGAAAACCAGCCTTTGAACTGTCATGTTGGAAATAAACCCTAAAAATAATTTTAAAAGGGGGTTCTTGTAGTAGGTAAATGATTTTTATTATAGTCACAGACCAGCATTACAAATAAAAGCATTTAAAATAATGATAAAAATAAATAAAAAACAAAAACAGACAAATAATATGATTAGTGGTGGATTAGCAATGGGCGGTTAAGAATCTGCCTAATTTTGCATACAGTGTGACAATTTGGGTATATTCAGAGAAATTACAACGGACTGACCTGACTACAGTACTGTACATAGAAGACATTGTTTTTTCCTGGGTATTTTATCAGGTGAGGTGTTACAAAGTGGGTGTGTGAGTCCTTATAGAGTAGGGGTGTCAAACACAAGGCCCGCGGGCTGGATCCTGCCTGCAATGTGGTTGGATCTGGCCTGCGGGGCCATCCTGGAAAATGTAAGGGGCCGTCCGTGTGGCTTTGGCCCGTTCTACCCAATACGAAGCGGAAACAATGGGCCAGCGTGGCTTCGACCCATTCTACCCAATGCGAAGAGGAAACATGCCAGCAGTTTGGGGAGTGGCATCAAGCTGGCCACGCCCACCCAGTCGGCCACACCTACCAGTGGTGTCAAGCTGGGCACACCCACCCAGTTAGCCACGCCTGGCCAGCCCCCTAAGGTCAACCACAGCCCTGATGCGGCCCTCAGTGAAATTGAGTTTGACACCCCTGTTATAGAAGATACACCATAGCAGGACATGAGTTATAGTTTCGACCCTCCCTTGTCTACAGGGGCACAATCTCAGCTCACATGGCATTTTTTTTCCTATCAACCCTTCAAAACTGCTGCAAGAATTGCATTATAGTACTCTCAGTTCCTCTGCATGGATCATAATTCCAAAGCGATCTCTCACCCGCCTGCCTTTTCTCCCCATCTTTTGTCTATGATTTATCCTCCTCTTCCTCCTCTCAGCTGCTTCCAGACTGATGACTGGCTCACGGATGCTTTAGGCATGACTAAACCTGGATCCAGTCCCAGATATTTTTGAGGAGAGGAGGGGATAATATCAACGTCTGCAGCATTCTAGTTATAAATCACCTTGTTTTTGATAATGGAAATGATATTAGTTTGTAAGAAAAATGGGTTACGGGTCAAATGCGTACTTTACATAACTAATAAGGCTTACAATATGGTTATGGTTCAGTAACAATTTCTTTGACTATTTCTGGAATATACAGGAGTACTATAAATTAATATGAATGTGTAAAATTGATTGTTATAAGGACAGAACAGAATGACAGAGTTGGAAGGGTCATTGGAAATCTTCTAGTGACCCAGGGGTGTCAAACTTGATTTCATTGAGGGTTGTGTTTGACCTCCGAGGGCCGGGGAGTGATGGCATGGCTGGGGTGGGCATGACACAGGACTTGTGTTGGGGGCACCTGTGATGGCCAAGTGCTAAGGCAGGACTTCCCTGGGACCTACCATCACTCTCATTGTAATCTCCTTCCTTCCTTCCTTCCTTCCTTCCTTCCTTCCTTCCTTCCTTCCTTCCTTCCTTCCTTCCTTCCTTCCT
>JANHFL010005357.1:312798-324262 GCA_032468155.1 Oxyrhabdium leporinum
AGATAGATAGATAGATAGATAGATAGATAGATAGATAGATAGATAGATAGATAGATAGATAGATAGAGACAGACACAGACAGACAGACAGACACAAAAGATACCAGTAGATATAGATAACGATTTACTTATTTATATGTACCTAAATAAATGTAAATCATAGCATTCTCAAAATTGTTGCCTTTTAGATGTGTTAAGGCCCCACTCCTTTCCATTCTAGCTTTATGCCTTAACCACTACACCAAACTGTCTCTCTTGCATTAAAGCCTAATGTTCTCAAAATTCCCACCAAACATAACCAATCCATATGGCAATGAATTTTGGGAGTTGAAATCCCAGCACATAGGAAAGCCAGCTTTTGACCAAATCCTATGGACATCCTGGATAATATAATCACCAGGTTGATAAAGAATACAAATATTACATTGAGTGTTGCATGACTTAGTTACAAAATATCTTCAAGTACTTTTATGCAAGAAAAATAAATCTGTTATATGCCCATTTCAGGTTCAAATCAATCTGAGAGTTAATGGAATTTGTGAAGACCTCAACCAATGATACAAATGTTTATGGAACAAAAGCTCTTATCATTTTTCTATCCTCTTGACAAAGCATGTGGAACTTAACAATCCAAAAATGTTACTTAGTTACCTAGTTTGGTATCATTCAAGTATTAGGCAATACAACTTACACAGAAAAGTACTGTGAGACATTTGAAGAAAAATCAAATAATGCAGAGAATCAAGAAATGATTATATCCATTTTTAAAATTTGGATTTATACATCTTTCTATCCAAATTTATCCAAAGGGGCTAAGAAAAAAATGCAACATAATTACGCATTTTTGAAAGGGTAGATTTTTCATTGGCTTGAAAGTGCATATTATTTATATTTACTAAGCAAATAGTAAGAAGGCAAAAACTTTCTTGCCAGAAGTTTCTAATGTAAGCAAAAAGTTGATGGAAAAATGCTACTGCCACGTCTCCCAAGTCACGTCCTGTAATGGACACTTGGCTTCAAAATTCTTTCTTAGCCAAATCTATAGAAATACAACTGAACAAGAAAAGGTTAAATTACTATGCAAAATATTCTTATTTTTTTATGACCTCTTCCACCCACACGCCCCCTTTGTTCCTTCTTACTGGCAAGAAGATCTATTTTCGGTAGTCTACAGAGAGACAAGATTTCAGCATAGGAACTTCTGCAAATATCAGTCCAATGCCTTTTCTGGAAGGTGCATTTCATCTTTTTTTTTCTTTTTTAAAAAAAGGAATCAAATTACTTCACTGACTTGGCTAACCTCAAAAGCAAAGCTTTGAGATCTAGTTAACCTAGAGGATTTTTTCAAAGTGGTTTTTTTTCATCCTCTCATCCATCCTGAAACGAGGGCAACGCCAATAATATGAAGCATGGGATAATCCAGCTCTTTTCCCCAGTAAATCTTAAAAGGAGATTTGGAGATTCTATCTAGGAAGAATCAGATTTCTTCCCGCGGGGCACTGAATCTGTTTTTTTTTTCGGAACAGCGAAGAACTCTCTAAAGTGCTGCCTTGAGGAGGGAAGGCTGAACCAAAGCTGGAACATATATAAAGGATCCCCGTCCACGTCAGCCACAGATGTCTCCGTCCTTTCGGAGCATAAAGGGAGAAAAGAAATCTCTTGCTTGCTCTCGACAAGAGTGGACAAGTCGATGACTTATTCCTAGGAAATGATCCCTCCAGGGCTCGCACGCTCCTCGGTTGCAGCGTTGGCTCAACTCCCGGGTTCACGGAGGAAGGGGGCGGGGGAAATCTATCTGCGGGATCCGTTGGAAACGACGATCCCCAAATCGGTCCATCGATCAACCCCGGGTGCACCAGATCTCCCATTCAGGGAGCTCAGCGCGCCTTTTGCAAAAGGAAAAAAGGGGGGGAAAAGAGAAGCGAAAGAGCCAGAGGGCATCGGGGCAAAGGAAAGCTAAGCATGCACGGGGACTTTCCGTGACAAGAGAAAAAGAGGGTGAGGGAGGCTTGACACGCGCGGCGGGATCCCCGAGGGAAGTTTCACGCCGAGGCAAGCACGCAGACGTGCGCTCGTCCCGCATCCTCTAACTTGGTTTCCCCCGCAAGGAAGCGAAAGGGAAACAAGACGAGGAGCTTTCCCCCTACTGGGAAGAAGCGAACGGGAGCCTTGCTCATCCAGGCGGGGATAAAACGGGAGTCGAGCCCGCCAGCGCGGTTACCTACCTCGCAAAAGAACCGCCGCCGCTCGATCTGTCGTCGCTCGCTCCCAAGCAGGCCCCTTTCGGAATGCTTCTCTCGACTTGGCCCCGCCCACCAGCCTCCGGGGGCGTTCCTGGGAACGCGGTGGCGAGCGGAGCGCTACGTGAGGTAGGTCACACACAGGCGGGCGAGCGGCCCTGGGACTGCGCAAGCGCAAAAGACGACTCACTGGTCCCCTCTCTTTCTCTCTCTCTCTCTCTCTCTCTCTCTGTGTGAGAGAGAGGGGGTGGGGTGGGGTGTTAGAATTTACGGAACGGGAAGCGATTCCTCAGCATCATCCAGTCCAGTGTTTCCCAAACTTGGCAATCTTGAGATGGGTGGACTTCAACTCCCAGAATTCCCCAGCCAACCACACATGGCTAGGGAATTCTGGGAGTTTAAGTCCACCCATCTCAAAAGTTGTCAAGTTAGGGAAACGCTAATCAGCCAGCCTGAGGCAATGTGTTTCACAAACCCGTTAAACCATCCGTGAGAGCAATACTTTTTAAACTTTTTAAATTAAAGTTTAAAAATACAAAGATTTTTAAAAGGTGTTTTTAAACATTTAAAGAAGATTTTAAACAACAAGTACAAACCAAGAAAAAGATGACAGTTAAAAAAAATTGAAAAGTGTGGAGGAAGAAAGGAATATGTAAAAAAAAAAGTAAAGGTATTTTAAAGAAATGACTTCTGCTTTTATCAGGATGGGTGCAAACAATTTCAGTAACTTTCACCTTATTTAACATTTCAACTAAAGATCTTTTTTTTCCTTATATCTTATCTGCTATGTATAAAAAAACTAGAAAGACGTAGCATTCAATCTTAACAAAAGTACATTAAGTGTTTCTCAACCTTGGTGGCTTAAAGATGGGTAGAATTGGCTGGTGAATTCTGGGATACAGAATTTTAGGAGAATAGTTGTAGAAGAAGAGCAGGCAGAGTTGGAAGGTGGAGTAAAACATGTCATTAGTTGGTCATTGCATTACCACAAGTGGCTCAGGTCCACCCACCCCTCCCTGAATTTCATTGACCTTTATCTAGTACCAATTTAGCACTGACCATTAGTTGACTAGATTTTTTTGTCAACCATAAACTCTTCTGTGCTTTGAACTCAGTGAATGCTTCTCGTTATTTGTTCCTGACAACATTCCTCTTCAAGCCACCAAGGTTGTCGCAGCATCTCATGGTCACTTGATTACCAGTTGGGTGCTTCATAACCAACACACATTTAAGACCATCACAGTGTCCCTTGGTCATAGGATCACCATTTGCATGCTTCATAACCAGCTTCCAATAACCAAAATTAATGGAAAATGTGGAAGTGAAATCGCAAATTGCAGTCGTATGATGTCTCACTCAATGACCATGGTGAGTCACAATGGAAGAGGAAATGATGTTGTAAGCCTGGCATCGTCACATGATGTCTCACTTAGTGTCTGCAGCACCTAGCGATGGAGTTACTTGTCCCAATTATAGTTGATAAGTGAAAACTATCTGTACTGTAGATGTGTATCCTCTTCCATGCAATGTGTAGATTAGCTCAAACAACCTTCTATTCCTAGGTTTATGATGCCTTTCCATGTGCAAGAACATCTGATTATTTTGCTGTAATTGTGATTTGCAATGATTATTATTTGGAATCTTTGTTTTATCATCGGTGAACTTATAACAACTAGTAATTTATTTTTTATTTTGACACTGGTCTTTTAAAAGAAATGCTTATCATGTTTGCCATATATTTATGTTTGATTCTATAATCTTCTTCCTCCCCAAGTATTATTAAATGGGTTGTAATCAACTAATAATATTTTACTCTCTCTCTCTCTTTTCTGGTAATTAAAAAGCCATAGGTTATTTTCCAATCTGAAAGGGTCTCTTGTAACATTTAGGCATTTAGAATGAGTACATGTCACTTAGAATTTCTGATAGCTTCTTTGTTTTGGTGGGCCCATGCAAAATATTTCACCATTTTAATTTATGCAACCAATGCAATCCTGTTTTTCAGACGTTGCTTCTTGGCATTATACTTAACCATAAAAAAGTCATCAACCTTTAGAATGAAGAACAAACATTTGCAAGTTCATTGGCTCTTCTTGAAGAAAGGTCCATATTATCTTAAATTGTAGGAGAACTTTATCATGCTTAACACATACAAAGGACCAAAGGTGGGAGAATTCTGTCCTTGTCCCAAATTCAAAGTGGCCTGATTTAGCAGTAGGGCCATTAATATCAAGACACAGTTGGAAGAAAAATACAATAAATTTGCTGACTTGCAATCTAAAAGACATAAGTGCCATTCTGTTCAACATATTTTTTCATAATTATAAAGATTTCTTATTTGCACTTATTTTTTACAGATAGTAAGAACAGAATACCTTCCCAAATAGACCAGACAGAAAACACGACCAGGTGAGCTAATTCTACTCTGTTCTAAGGCTACATTCATAGAAACTTGCAAGTCTGAAAATATATTTATCTTGCTGTCCACTTTGTACCCTGAGAATTTGGGGGGTGGGGGGTGTCCCTTCTGAACCACTTTCTCTGCCCATTATGTAGCTATAGGGTAGTTCTCTTTTATCTGACATTCCCTAGGCAGCTTCTTTTCACCCCCACCATTCCATCTTCCAAGGTCATTCCCAAATACTATCATATCAACCAGTGTCAGGAAGGAGAGGTAAATCTTATAAAGACAAGGCATTGTGTTTAGTATATAGACATGGCATATTTCATAAGAAGATAAATGTATCATTTATCCCTAATATTATACAGACACTGGCCATAATTATAAACTGCCAACTAGAATACTGCAGGTGCTTTGTTTAAAGAACTACAAAATGATTTAAGATACAAAATCATATCTGATCTGGAGAAATTATGCTTGCCCAATACAGATAGTTCTCGACTTACAACCGCAATGAAGTCCAAAATTTCTGTTGCTAAGCAGGACAGCTGATAAGTGAATTTTGCCCCATTTAACAACATTTCTTAACAGCAGTTATTATGCAAATCCCTGCAGTTGTTAAGTTAGTAACACCGTTGTTAACTGAATCTGGCTTCCCCATTGACATTGCATGTCAGAAAGTTGAAAAAGGTGATTATGTGAGCCCAGGACACTACAACCATCATAAATACATGCCAGTTGCCAAGTATACACATTTTGTTCACATGACTGTGGGGATGTGACAATGTCATAAGTGTGAAAAATGGTCATAAGTCATTTTTTCAGCACTGTTGCAACTCCGAGTGGTTGCTAAATGAATGATGATAAGTTGAAGACTTCCTGTATGCATGCATGAAGCACAGGAAGAAGAATGACTGCATTGAAATAAATTGAATGTTTTCACATTTAGGAATAGTTGTTTTCATTCCAGGTGATGTGATGGATCAGATAAAACCACTAACCTATGCAACAACAATAGATAAAGCTTTGGTGCAACAAAAGAGTCATTCACACAAACGACTTCATCATTACGGAAAGATAGTTCTTTAATTGGTACAAGTCTCTTAAACATTTAGAAACAAGATTCTCAAATTTTGATTTTTGTGATTCCTCCACGAATAAAATTAAATAATTGTTAAATAAAATTATTTAGTTAGAGTTAGAGTTGGGCAAAATAAATAATTTTCCAACTCTATTAAATGTTCACCTATATTTCATGCAGTTCTGAGATTTTGCAAAACCACAACTGCGCTTGTGCAGACAAAACAAGGAAGAAGGGCAGAAAGTGGTTTTTCCATTCTGCATTTCACAAAGATGACCATGTTTTTTATCAATTTGTGCCTTCCTTCCTCTGAATTGCTTATGATTCCATAGTTGAGAACTCCTCATTTAGAGATAAAGTAATAATGCAAAATAAGAAAGATTATAAATTTTGGGATTATTTTGATGCTGATGGTGCTTTTTCTTGTGATAAATCAACTGATTTAGCCACAACTGCTTACATATTCAGGCACTCTCAAAATAAAATGTATTGATGTATTTTATGAGCTCAGTGATTTACATTTGTTTAGATTTTTCTCTTTGTACAAAGCTTTCCTTACATTTTTTTGGGTGTGCTGATTAATTAATGACTGAATTCTGGTATTATGGCTTGTAAAATACATTTCTCTGGAAGCTTTCCAGAGAAAAGCAAGTATCTGTTCAAGTTAACTGTGCTAGAATATGCATGTGTTAATCAGTAGAAATACCTTTCTGCTAACTAAGCTGGAAATTTTTATAACAGTTATAATAGAAATTACTCTAGCTTCACCTCCCATTAACAAGAGCGAGCTTAATGTGAGTGGTTTTCTCAGTTTCTCTTGTTAGCTCATAAGAAACCATTGTAGCATTTTACATTATTTTAATGTGTGTGTCATATATTTCCTCAATTACTTATTTCATTTTATTGCGATGAAGATATGACTTCTAATGAAATGCTTGACAACCTTTATTACTCTCCTGGAGAATAAGACCAACAAAGGGACGACATTGTCCCAATATATTTTGTAAACATCCAATTTATTTTTGTATAAAAGTCAAGAGAGGACGACACTAATGTGCTATTGTAGCATATAAGTGACACACGTAAAAAAGGGATGGTCTTTGATCACATCGCTATAGCGTTCATTGTTTCTTTCTTTTTAACAACCTCCCCATTCCCACCCCCTCCCCCCCACTCAGAATGGACACTCCTAACCGGAGCACTTGAGCATATGTTATTCTCGGCATGGTTGTCCAACAAAACCTATGTACAAGTATTTCATTTTTGTTGTACTTGCTTATGATTGTTTGTAAGTTGAATTGACTATTCATTGGTTAAGATCAACACTGGCTGCAGTTCGATAGGTATGTGACTTCTATTAACTGGATTGTTAACCCACAATTCCAATACAAATAAAACAATGCCAACTAAAATTAACGGTGTTCTTACATTCATTGCTTGGAAGGTATGGAGTAGCCTAATTTGTGTGGGAGCTAGGAAAGTTGTAAATGTGGAAAAGCTTATCTTTAAAATGTTCTGCTAAATAAACCCTATTTTTCTGGAAGCCATATAATTCTATGAAGATGCTCCTGAGGAACATGGAATATCTCTAAAACATAGCTGACATAGGGGATGTTTGGGAGATTGATGGATATGGAGGATAAATTGTCCCAAATTCTCTCTTTTATCTTTAACTCCTGGTGCATTACCCTAACCTATTGTGTCACTTACTTCTTTCTTTCTCAGGATCCCCCCCCCTCTCTCTCTCTCTCACACACACACACACCTTTTTTTTTAGGGCCGAAGCTAAAACATATAAAGAACTGTTGCAGGAACTGGGTATGTCTAGTCTAGTGAAAAGAAAAACTAGGGGTGATGTGATAGCAGTGTTCCAATATTTGAGGGGCTGCTACAAAGAAGAGGGGTCAACCTCTTCAAAGCACCAGAAGGGCAAGTCAAGAAGCAATGGATGGAAACTGAACAAAGAGAGAAACAACTCTCTTTCCCTAAAACTAAGAAGAAATTTTCTGGCAGTAAGAACAACCAACCAGTGGAACAACTTGCCTTCAGAAGTTGTGGGTACTCCAACACTGGAGGTTTTTAAGAAGGGACTGGACAATCATTTGTCTAAAATGGTACAGGGTCTCCTGCTTGAGCAAGGAGTTGGATTAGAAGACCGCCAATGTTCCTTCCAACTCTGTTATTCCATTCTATTCATTTATTTTCCCAGTATTTTAGGTCTTCCTTCAGCTCTTCCCATTCCCAATTCCAGACTCCCACTTCTTCATCTGATGATGTGAAATCACCCTACTCCTGCAGTCATTCTCAAGCATCCTGGCTGCTCAACAGTGGAAATGGAGGGTGCATGAAAAAACATTACAACACATGGATACAATTTTATTTTTTTGATTTAATCCATTTTAATTTGTTTTTCAGACTGAGATTTACTTACTAAAAGTATATTCGTGAAATGAAGGCATTAGGTGGCCATAGGTCATTACTTTCACCACCCAGCTAAAAGTAATTTAAATATACAAATGAATCACAGGCATCAGCAGAGTGTTTGATAGGCACCTGGGGAAATTACTTGCAACTGCTCCAGGTGTGCCCTAGTTTCTGTTTTTATGAGTATCCATATATTTCACATTTTAGTTGATGTACACAGAAGTAGTGTATCAGTCTCTAAAATCCCTTCCAATTTTTTTATTTTGTTAATCCTATTTTTTGTGTGCTGTAAAACTTAAGTTATAGCACAACAATGAGTTTTAATCTGATTAAAACGTGTTTTAATAACAGCAATATAAAGTCTGTGGTACAATTAAAATTATGTAACAATAAACAGCTCACCATGTTATATCACAGATTCATAAAACCAAGCAAAAGCAATAAAAATAAAGACAACTATTTTAAAATGAACCAGGAACAGAAGAAGCAAGGGGTCATTTATGAAAGTAAATAGCTGTCATTTAGGATATTGTTCTGCTCTGCCCCCATAGTGAATACCACTACCACATAGCTGACTATATTTCTTGGGTGCTCTTGTTTCTGTGGCTATACATTCTGTTTCATAAATCTGCCAACTTCACATTATTTGTAAGGAAACTTTTAGCACTATGTTACCTGCAAGAAAACAACCAAGCTCAGAGCATACCAAGGACCCTAACCCATATGATTTGGTCTTGTCCTGTTATTGTCACAGATTGGGATGATATTGTTAGACTTGAACCTATGTAACTATGACTGTTACATAGTCATATGTAACACGTATGATTTGCTGCATGCTAATAATATATATGTTCTTTGTCTATGAAATATATAAATTGCCACAATCTGTGTAGTACTCTAATACACGTTATTTTGGTATTTGGAGCCTATCAAGATATGAATAATTACAGATCTGAGGCTAAGGATTAGCTAAAAAATTATCAGACAACACTAGAAGAAACCTAAAAGAAATTTGCAGCTTGCATACCTCCAGCATTTAAAACGCAACATACGCCTCACATGCCTTGGGGAGTACCAAGGCGAGGCATTATGGTCAACGTAGTTTGCGGTAGCAAAGCTTACTCCTTCGTGGCGGAACTGCAATGCAATACTTCCTGCTGGCGGAAATTGTTAGGAGCTGCAAGGCTAGTAAGTGGAAGGCGTGTGTGTTTCACTATCGTTGATATTAAAATCAGTACGCCCGATGAATGTTCACACGATCTTCTCAGCTCTCTATATTTAACTTTTGGCTCTGTCCTGATTGTGCGTCTCGGTGTTTTGTTGTCTTTGAAAACAGAGCCACACTTTTCAGCATTTCCCGGATTAAAAGGTTAGAGAGTGATCGAGAAGTGTTAATACCCTTTATTTTCGGATTAAAGGTTCCGGTCTGCTTTTCCCCTCCTCTCTTTCCTGATCGTCGCCTGATGTTGGGTTATATCCATAGCTTGTTCTAGAATCCCTTAAAAGTACTAGTTTCATTTTTTTTTTTAAAAAGGAAAAACGTTAACACGGTTTCTTTTTAAAGATACTTTGCAACCCTAAAGACGTACACGGAGATATTGCATTACATTTATTGCCATTTTACTCTGAATAAAAATGGTGGAGGGTTGCTTTGGTAATTTCATAGTTTGGTGAGGTGAGGGTTTGTTGTTTTATTGTTTTAAAGAAACGCAGTGCCACTTGCCGTTAGAAATTAGAAGAGGCAGCTGCAGCTGCTCACAGACACTATTACTGGTAGTAAGTTCGAGTAGAGGGAGAAAAGCTTCTAGTTCTTCAGGTTTTTTTTAAATATTTCAGTCATTAAAGGGTTTTTAGGGGAGCCAGTAGTAATGAAAAAGCCTAAAATCTAAACAACGGTGAAAGATAAAATGATACATAATAAGTTTGAGTTGTGTGTGAGTAACTGCTAGCTGTGGTATGTAATAGACCATTTCTCTCCTCCGCCTCCTCCCTTTATAAATGAATGCGATGGCTTGTTCCTTCCATAATCTGGTTAGGAAACTGGTAATTTACCCCTATTTTTATAACTATCTGTTTTTTTCAGTTGTGGCATGCAGGATGGTTATAGCTTTGGCACGTCAAGTGGGATATAGAAGAACTTCAGCTCTATGTTGTAGGATTTATTCAACCTATGTCAGGAGAATGAGGTATGTATGTATGTATGTTCTTAGGCCATGAGGAGTCTAAGGCATGGGCTGGTTCTATCAAGTCTTCTCAAAATATATTAGCTAATGAGATAAATTAAGAATTACCAGACATTTTAGTGAAGTTTTACAAGGTTTGTGAATATAACAGTAGATTTCTATTATGGTCAAATACTTTGGGCTGCAGTCCTGCATTTATTTACAGAAGATAGAGCCCTATTGAATATAATAATTCCCTTCCATGTGCAGGACCTCTGTCAATTTATAATCCATGCTGCCCTCTTGTGTCTCCACAATATTGTGCAGCTCTTTACAAGCTGAAGTTTAATTATTTAATGGATTTATAGAGCTGTCCGATGTGACTCTGGCTGATATACAGCTGAAACAAGAAATAACCAATACTCTCTGCCCCCTATATAGAATTAAAAAGGAACAATACATAAAATATAAAATGATGAGCAGATGTGGTGATTAGTCATCCAAAAGGACACTCCATTCAACTTAGACCCAGATGCTGGGAGAAAAGCCACATCTTAATGGAATTTTTAATATTTTCAGAGTTGGGGCTCATCATATACAGGTAGTTCTCGACTTAACAACAGTTCATTTAATGACTGTTCAAAGTTACAGCGGCACTGAAAAAAGTGACATCACTATTTTCCCCACGACTATTGCAGTATCCCCATGGTCACATGATTTATATTTGGATGCTTGACAGCTGGTTCATATTTATGACAATTGCAGTATCGTAGGGTCATATGATCATCTCTTGCAACCTCCTGACAAGCAATGTCAATGGGGAAGCCTGATTCACTTAATAGCCGTGTTACTAATTTAACAACTGCAGTGATTCACTAAAGAAATGTGGCAAGAAAAGTCATAAAATAGGGCAAAACTCACTTAACAATTTTCTCACTTAGCAACATAAATTCTGGGCTCAATTGTCGTTGTAAGTCGAGGACTACCTGTATAGGGGTGGAGACTATTCCTACTGGGCAGCCTGGGAAGGCACACTTCCTAGGTTTTATACGATCACAATATTTAAAGAAGAACCTGGAGCATGCCTTCTCTATGGGAATGTGTAGACCAGGGGTGTCAAACTCGATTTCATTGAGGGCAGCATCAGGGTTGTGTTT
>JANHFL010005357.1:345060-355919 GCA_032468155.1 Oxyrhabdium leporinum
TAAGAGTATTGCTTATAAGCTGTAAACCGCCCCGAGTCTTCGGAGTGGGGCGGTATATAAATGTAAAAATAAATAAAATAAATATAGTTGATAAGAGCTGATGGCACGTAATCTATCAATCATTTCCCGTGTGATTTTCTTATATCCATGCTTTTATCTCATTCTGCACCCAGTGGGTTACTCTTCGGACTCCAGGCCATTTTCCTCTTGAATTCAGTTTGTTGCTCTCCAAGCTCTGAATTAAATATGTTACTCCCTGAAGCTCCTTCTTTTTTCTCATTAAAATAAATATGCCACTCTCTGAAATCTTTGCATCTCTCACAAATTATTATTTGTTTGTTATTTAAGGGTTTTTTTTAATGTAAAGTTTTTTATATTTTTATTTTAAGACATACATATTATTGCGTAGACAGTTTGTTGGCTGGGTATCATTAATTCCAATATAAGAAAATTAAAAATTACAACAATTATCAAATTTACACAGTCTAATATTATTATACACATCTATGTCAAGATTTAATCCTTCATTTTTTCATTTATTCAATTATTCATTACTTCATCTTAATGATAATAACGTCATATCTAATACCTTTTTCAAAATCTGATCTCTTATCTTCACTTTGATAATATTATATAAAATACGTATAACAATATTTCCCCCATTTCTAATTTTTAAATCTATTCTTATCTTTAGTACATCCAATTTTTTTCATTTATTCAATATTTATTACATCATTCTAATAGTAATATGATTTTTAGACATATCTAGTAACATCCTTTTTCAAAATCTAATCTTAACCTCTAATCTTCACTTTAACAGTATTGTATAAAGATATATATAACAACATTCATCCTATTTCTATTTTTTAAATCTATTCTAATTTTAATACAGCCAATCTTATTTTTAAAGAAAAAAAAACTTTGTTATCCATCATCTCTCATCCTCTTAGATGATCTTCTTCTCTTTTTAACTTGCCTTCCATACTCCCTTGGGTCTTTATCTATATCTTTACCCAACCATTGTTTGCATCTCCACTATTTTCTGTTGCCACTCCACCCCTGAGTCTGCCAAGTTTTCTATCTTTTCCCCAAAAGTATCATACAATTTATTCAATTCTATTTTTTTTCTCCTGTTATGTATTCTCCCAACTTTATTTCGCCCAACTTTATGATCTCTTTTTTTCCTCCTTTTTCTATTTGTTGCAAAGTCTGTTCAGTCTCATCTTCTAAGCTCTCAGTTGTTTCCCTTGTTTCCTGGATTTCTTTGTTTTGATTCGTTGTTCCTGGTTGCACATTTTCAGTCTTTCCAGTTATATCATATCATAAAGTCCTTGGAGTAGTGGAATTATTTCTTTCTAAAACGCCTCCGAGTCTTCCTGCTATGCCATCTTGCCTTGTTTTAAAAAATCAAAATAGTATTCACTATTCTGTCAGTAATCTGTCACGCTTCAGAGTCTATTCTTTTTGACTTCCCAAAGCCAACAGATTTCTTAAACTTAGTATTGTTCCTAAGGATATACAATAGTTATAATTTTTTATATTCAACAAATGATCAATAGGCTCCATTTATACAGACTAGGTGATTTCCAAAATTGCTCTTTAAATCTACTCTTTAAATTGCTAGTCAGTTCCAGTCTTTAAAAGCCATTCCATTGGATACTTTCCAGGTTTTCAAGGTTAGTCCTCTAAACACTATTGAATGGATAAGTATAGGACTGTAAATAATGCAGCAGATCTCCAGGTGCTATTTTCCCTTATCAAAGTTTTTCAAGGTTGTTATTCTAGAGTATGGCATGTTATGTATCCATTCATCCAGTAGATGGCGCTTTCAGCCAAAAATCAACATTAAAAATCAATTTTAAGGCTATTCTGCCAATAATTGTTTTCAGATTAATTCAAACAAAGTCTCCAGTGTACTATCACATGGACAATCATATATCCAGCATTTCAAAATGCCTATTCAAAATCATGCCAATAGAATTTACATTCAAGTCTTTCTGTATTTTACAGCTTTAATTTATTTCCTGTTTTGGTGTCAGTTTGCTTTAAATCTCTTAAGTCACCACTAAAAAACATTCCAGAGAGCCTCTTTTTTGGATTAATTTTCTTTTAGGGTCTAGTCCTAAGCAGAATTAAAAATCGTCTCACCCAGCTCCGATCACTGTCTATTCTCACCACTCCAGCAGTCTTGGTTCCTTTCGGCTGTCCCAGCTTCACCGCCTCTGCGTGACCTGCTGGGTGCCCCTCCTTATCTGTCACCCCTACAGGGTGACTTCAGCCCCTTGGGGGGCCCTCTGATGGAGAAGAATCGACGTGGGGATACAGAGCCCCGTTTCCCTGCGTTGAACCCGCTGCGACAACAGCCCGGAAGTCCAGCAACTCCATCTCTGCCGGTACCTCTATTGGCCCCGGTGGATCTTGGCTTCTGTTTTCCATGATCTCATATTCATGCAATCTGTTGTCCTCTGAGGGGGAAGTAAGAGGCTCAATTATTGGGGAGACCAGATCTATAAGTGGCTCAGCTGTGTTGATTGTGATCAGCAAGGATTTCTTTAAATTTTCTAACTTGAATAGTATATTGTCTTATTCTTTACTTGGTAGAGAGCCAAAAGCATTAATAAGGCCAGCTTCTGTGTTGTTAAGTACATCTTCACCAAATAAGGCTGACTGACTCCCCCTTTCTTTCTCTCTCGCTTTCCCAAGGTTGAAAATGAGGAAGAGACAGCAACCTTGGGAGCTCGCATGCTAACAATTAAGAATTTAACCATTTCCTCAAAGAAAACTGATGGGAAAGATTTGAAAGGAGGCTAGGTGTGCCTTCATCTTAAATAGCAGCAGCAGTATGGTGAGCTGCTTGAAAGACAGGAGTATCCACTTGCAATTTGGGGCCTCGGGGAACCACTCCGCAGCACAGAGATCAGTTTGCCCCCACTGGCAATGGAGAAGCTGGCTTAGGGAACTTAGTATTGCACTCTTGGTATTCCAGCGCCCATAATGAAGTTTATTCATATGGATTCTAAGAGCAACCTGTTGTGTTTGCAGTGAACGATGTAATTGATGTAATGGGATGGGGGAGATGTTTACTGGCTGTCAAGGAAACTTCTCTATTAATACATCCCCCCCCTCTGCCTTGTCAGGAGAAAGCCAGTTTTTCTGCGAAGGCTGATGCTTTTTAGCAGGTTCTTTAACTGTTTCCTTGGCTCTTTGCTCCTTGTCCGCAGACGTATCCAGAGTGTGGGATTTAACTAAGTCTGCTGCAAGGTCTTTAGTGGGAGTGCATGAACCTAGATCTTGTGCTTGATGAAAAGCAGCTATATCTTTTCTCAAGGTCTCCAAATCATGTTGTATGGCTACTAGTTGCTCAAATATTGAAACAGCAGTTTGCGCTGTGAGAAGGCATTGCTTTGCCATAAACTCAGTTGTATTTTCCCATGGTAATCTCTCTGTACTCTGAATTAGCTTGTTGTTCTTAGCCTTTTTAGCCTTTATCTCAAACTCCATACAAGATGTAACTGGACTAGTTGTTTGTGAGAACAGCTGGCTATCAGTTTGCTCCTCTCCCCCCCCCTCCCCCTCAAGATTGGGAAAGTCTAATATCTGTTATTTTGTCAATTCTCTTTGAAGGTCCTCTTCTAACATCTCAAATTTGTTGGGGATGGAGCGGGGGTTTAGTTTTACTTACAGTTCTCTTTCCGGCAAAACGCTCCTAAATTGTTGGTTATTTTGCAGAATTCAAGGGTGGGAGAGATCCCGGGCTGATACCTTGGCATTTCTTTCTTTTTCCCATGTCTCATTTACGTAAACCCCTTTAAATAGAAACTGTTCTGCTTGGCAGTAACCTCAAACCCAACGGGAAAGATGGAAAGCAAAAGGGCTGGGACCTTCTAGAGAAACGCCAAATTCCTCAGCTCCCTAGATGAAGTAAATGGCTTGGCCATTAATAGATCCTTGCTAATGTATAGTAACTAGATCAATCCTGGGAAGAGTAAAAAGGGTTGCTCAAATATTTTGATAATAAATATAAGGAACTTTTATATTTTACTCTTTGTTGCATAACATTTGTAGATGTGTTCCAACCGTGGGTAGTTTTGGAGCATAACAGGGAAGGCCTGTAGCCTTACATTGTGTTAACATATATTACGAAGGCTGCATCCCTTTCTAGGTTAAAAGAAAATAGATTTACTAAGTCCCAGAGGAAGAGTAAATTCTCCAAATACAGACTCTGTAAACATTCAAAACTAAAATGGGGAGATAGTAATTTAAACAAAACCAATCATTCGTATCACCTGGGTTCATCCAGCATATGAAAGAAAATCCTAAAATGGAAAGTGAACTTCCTGAGTAAGAAACTTGAGGTCTACTATCTCTGTCAATTCAATCTCATTTTCATAGGTGCCGATGCTATTGATGTTGAAATGTTAGTCAACAGCTTGAGAGAGGCAAAAAAGAGGACTTTGTTACTGTTTAAATGTCTGGTGTTTTTAATGAAATACTAGTTGATGTTTTGGACATGGCATGTCATTGAGATGTAGGTGATGAAATATACTGTTACAGCACATCAAATCTTCCACTACATATCTCAAGTTTGTAATTCCTTTTGGCATTTCAAGATGCCAGATGGCTGAGATCCCAATGAACAATCTCCTTTTTAACAGGCCGTTTAAGCCACTATGCTTACATTCAATCCAGCATGGATTAATGTCGAGTTTATATAATTAAAGCTTGCATGAAAATCTGTGTTTATTTAGTTCATCATATAATCCATCTTCTCCTGCAGCCTTCCCAATAGGAAATCAGATTAGAATATCTATTGTCTCATTCTCTGCCATGTAAATGTAAGGTGAAGTTCATGAAATATAACTTTCAGTTAAATTTCTAGTTTTAAAGGTAGAATTAAAATTACATAGACATTAGTTCTGGGAAATATTACTGTACTGGTAAGGAGAATCTCATTTACTATTTTTCAGACCTGAACTTGGTTTTTGAGTTCTACATAAAGCCATGAGAATATAAAGTCAGAGCAAACCCCATCCCTTACTATCACTGATGATGTTACCTAGTTTGTGTAATGAAATGTCTGCAACAAAACAACCAAGCTCAGAGAGCACCAAGACCCCACATTCATTTTACCTCTTATTAGTAATTTAATATCATTTGTGATATACAAGAAGGAATAGAAGGGGTTTTTTTCTGTGAAGTATCACTTATTCTTTCTAGCTAGCTGTTGAACTTGTCTCTTTTTTTCATAACATGCAATCCAGAGATCACTAAATATGGTAATTGTTGAATCCTTTGCTCTCTGAGCTTGTTTGCGTGCACACATTTCATTACCTGACTAGGGAACATCATCAATGCTAGTGTGTGTGTGTGTGTGGGGGGGGTTTACTCTGTTTATATACAGTAACTTGCCTTGTCAAGTGTTGGTGAGGCTTTCTCCTTGGTTGTTCTTTGATTGGTATATTGTTTTCTGTTTCATTGTTTGTCTGCTATTAATAACATGTTAACATGTTTGGGAGTCGATAAAGGGGTCATGATTTGAAGGATTTGAGGATTCCTGTGCTAGACAAACGCAATTCAGAATATATGTGAAGACAATCTTAAGCCTTTTACATTTAACTGAGCATTTCTACAAAGCCATTTGGATTCTGCCTGAATTTTGTCATCTGGAGAGTTTACAAAATCCTGTGGCAAATTGTAACATTTGAAAAGAAAGTACTTGTATAATTGGATTCATGGCAGAATTTATCAATATCTAATTTAGAAACTTTAGTAGAATGGGCCTGAACTTTATGCAAGCCGTAGCCTAAGCTCTGGCAGGCAAATTCAGTTTCAGCTTTGAAGCGGAGAAGAAAAAATGCTTATCAAAGAGCACACCTTTTGTGTAGTCAGTAATGGCCACAGTCGCCTATAACTGCATCACTCAACTGTACTTAAACATTGAAACAAAACAAAAATCTTTGTTCGATTTTGACTACCTCTCTATTTTATAAACAATAACCCTGCTGCTCATACCTGTTAAATCAGTATTAATCAAATGAGTGTCAATCACTAAGAACTACAAGGCAGTCTCTTCTTGATGGTGCTATTCGGAATATTCTCCTCCTGCTAATTTGGAGGCATCTGTAAAATATTTACTGCCTTCCCTTTCTGAATGCTGAGCATTGTGTTTCAGACATTTAAAACATGCATTTGCTTCTCTGTATGTTGAATTGTTTGTTTATATGTTTTGCTATGTTGCTTCATTTTAATATATATATCTCACAATATGTATCTCACCCTATTATTACTTCAACGTATTCCAAGTGCTAAAAAAGATGTTTATTAAACATTGTAAAGGTGTTGTTTTTTTAAAAAATCAAGATGTTTGCAAGAAAATTCCAAGTATTTTAATGAATATAAAATGGATTTCAAAAATATTTGCAAGAGTCCATTTTTTCCGGCGCTTTACCATTATTATTTCAGAAAACAGATTCCACAAGATGGTTAACTAGTTGAGAAAGATTACTCCAAATTATTCAAATCTGCTTGCAAAAGCATCTTCAGAGAACTTAATTAAAAAGGGTGTTGTTTTTTAAATACTTTTGCTTAGCAATGTATCCTTTTAAACAAAACCAATTTATTGCATCCATGAATTGCTAGTGAGGCTTTTGGTCAGCATTATCTGGCAAATACACTCCCATGCTCTGCAGAATGTTAGAAACAGGTCCTGCTAATCCATCTTGAGCATTATAGGATTCCAACAAGTTAGTTACAAGGTTCAAGTCAATGTCCACAGGTGTGGTATCAGGATCTTCTTTACTCTGATTGCCTTCCAAATCTGGCTTAGGGTCTTCATGTGGAAATACTTTAACAGATCTCTCCTATGTAAAATAAGACAATATAAGACATTTTTGTTAACATTGGACTCAGATGTCATATAGATTGAAAAAGACAAATGCTGTGTGATTTCATATTATAGCTGACTTATAGAAAGAAAAACAATAACCCCAACAGCCATTCCTTCCTCTTAGGTCACCAGAAAGATGGTATAAGTTTAAGCATACCCCTTTCTTCTGATTGGTAAAGCTTTTGCCAATAGTGGTGGATGATAATTCACGATCCATTTTATTCATGTATGTTTGGAGATTTTCAGTGGTTTCATTCCAAGATGCTGTATCTCCTTGAGAATCAGCTTTTAAATCATTCTCTTCGTCGCTGTCTAAGAGTTCAAATTCTTCTTCTTCTTCTAAGTCATCAGAGTCCAGCTCCTCTGAATTTGGCGCTAGAAGCAACACAGAAATGGTGTCAAAATAAGACCAAAAGCAAGTAATACTTGGGGAGAGGGAAAGTGAAGTATCCAAAAACTATGTGTGATTCCAGGACAGATATAAGAGGGAAACTTTAATCTCAAACGATTTCATTCTGCTAATCCCCTTGCCTAATTCAGGCAACTCACCCAGGATTTTATCCAAAGCCTCTCTGAATGAGTCGGCATCAAAAGTGACAGGGCCCTCAGTGGAAGACCTGAAAGTTAAGAATTCATAATTATATTTTATGTTGGTGGTATTTGAGGTAATGATACATAATACAGAAGACTTTGGAAATGATTTCTTAGAATCGGCAGCAATTTCTGTGGACGGAATGACTTCTTCACCCCTTCGCTTCTCTTTTCTGGAACAGACAGGGTAGTCAAAATGCACTGGGATTTGGTGAAAATCCCCTCTTTTCTTTTGAATATCTAGATAGGTCCCTAACAAAATAATTGGCATGGAACTGCATGTTTTCCTATGCAGAAGATAAAGATTTTTACAAGTAAATATCATGTATTATATTTAAATATTAAATATGTTTGAATATAAACTACAATTAAAAATAAGGATTAATCAATATTGATTGTGGCAATAGGATGGAGGGAAAAGTTAAATTATTTAATTACTATTTAATTAAACTAAACATGCAGTATTCTTTGCTATTATACAATTTGCCTGAATCAGGAAGATGTATAGATCTTCTGCATCAGAAGTCCACAACCCCTGGCCCGCTACCAGGCTGCAGCCTGTTCAAAACTGGGCTGTGCAAGCGGTGGGCAAGGGCATGCGTGCGAAGTTCCACTCACATGGGCGGTGGGCCCTTGTGCTTGGGCACGAGGCTCCACTCGCATGAGTGGAAAGCACTTGTATGGGAGCACTCTTTGCTCACGCGAGTGAAGCTTTGCAAGCAACAGCGCTCTCTGCTCACAAAACTCCCATTTGCACAAATGGAGGGCGTGCCTACTGCTTGCACCAATGGAGCTGTGCGCCAGGCACACACATACTCCCCCACACCGGGCTGCCAAAGCGGAAAGGTTGGAGACCACTGTTCTATATCAAATTATTTTATTCTGGCTATTTTCTACATGTTATCTAGAATGAGTTTTACCACCTATTTTCCGCCAAAAATCTGCA
This sequence comes from Oxyrhabdium leporinum, assembly GCA_032468155.1. Taxonomy (NCBI): domain Eukaryota; kingdom Metazoa; phylum Chordata; class Lepidosauria; order Squamata; family Cyclocoridae; genus Oxyrhabdium; species Oxyrhabdium leporinum. The sequence goes on from JANHFL010005357.1 coordinate 353,484, forward strand.
AGTTCAAATGAATTTCATTTTCAGGAAACTAAGCAAAAGTACCACTTGCAATTTAAGCCAATAATTTTATAAATATTGGAAGTTATTTACCAGGTAACAATTATTTTTTGACACACATAAATGCCTAGGGTTCATTTCTCAAATTTGGCTTATGTTATTTGAAAATGATTCACCAATACAGAAATGATTACATTATATGGAAGCGTGCTCCAGTCAGTTATACCCACCGTGGCATTTCCGCTCCTTCGTATGTTGAGACTTTGGATATAAAAGCCTTCATGCTTTCAGCAACCTCAGTCAAGTCATAGTTTTGCTTTTCCTCTGAGGCAGAAGCAGATTCGTTTGTGCCAGATGTCTCCTTAAGAATCTGATCCAGAGCATCTGGAGAAATCTCCAGCCAACTGTCATCTAAAAGAGTAGCACGTAGTGTGAGGATAATTATTATTTATTTATTTAAGAAATGTATACAGCTGCACACTGTGACTCTGAGTGGCTTACAGATAATAAACACATAATACTGCTGACTATAAAAAAAGAAAACATATGTGAAGGTTGCAGACAGCTGCATATATATATATTAGGAAAAAAATGAAATGTCCAAAAAAAGCTTTTAGTTTTTTGCAAAAAATGTGATGGAGCTGACTAAGTTTGAATGGAGCCATGTTGCTATATGCCAAATTCAGAACCATCAGAATACCCTTCAGAGTTTGCATATCTGTCTTATACTCAATAGTTTCCTTATTGCTAGGTCTTCATATGTACTAAAACTGAGTTGGGATATTAACACTATAAGACAAGACAGAAATGGTGTTATATGCCTAATCCAACAGTCTGATGCAATGTTATTCCAGGTTAAAGGGCCAAGAGCATATCTGCCAGACTGCCTGCGCCTCCTTACGGAGTGATTTCATTCAGTTCCTAGTTTTAACTATTATGTAGTGGTTCAAATCTTAAGAGAATTCCTAACAGTATAATCAAATTTGGGTCTGGCAAGGATAAGCACAGTTTATTCTGGTTTATTTTATCTAGTGTTAATAAAAAACATAAAATAACAGTGTTTATTGTAAATTATGTTTACATTATATTGTAAGTTCAGATGATAGACTGATAAACAACAATGATGATACACTAATAATAATAATATCGTAATGTTGTGAGTTCAGATGATAGAATCAAACCTAGAACCATAGGGTTGAAAGGGACCTTGGAGGTCTTCTCATCCAACCACCTGACCAAGGCAGGAGATCTTATACCATCCTGGACAAATGGATATTAAATCTTTTCTTAAAAGCCTCCAGCAATGGAGTACCCACAACTCTGGGAGTCCTCACTGTCAGAAAATTTGTCCTTCGTTCCAAATCTTGGATCTCTCTTTAACAGGCTCCCACCCAATGTTTATTGCCCTGCCCTCTGGTACTTTGGAGAGTAAGTCAACCCCCTCTTCTCTGTGACTGCACCTCAACTATTGGAAGACAGCTACCACGTCATCCCTAATCCTTCTCTTTGTTAAGCTATATATCCTAGTTCCCTTCATTGTATGGTTTAGCCTCCAGACTCATCATCTTTGTTGCTGTTCTCAGCATTTTATTTTTGTATTTTGGTAACCAAAACTGGACACAATATTCCAAGTGCGGTTTCACTAATGCAGTATAAAGTGGTAGTATCATTTTGCTGTTCCTCTGTTGAGGCAGCCTAAGATGACTGGCTTTTTTTGGCAGCTATAGCACACTGCATTTAGGCTCGAAAAATCAAATGCACAGGTATAGAATAGGCAGCACCTGGCTCAACAGTGGTAACTGTGAAAGGGATCTAGGTATCCCAGGAGATCAATCACTTAATTGTGAGCCAGTAGTGTGCTGCTGCTGCCAAAAAAGCCAAAGCAGTCCTAGGCTGCATCAACAGAGAGATGGCATGGAGATAATGAAATGTGATAATACCACTTTATTTTTCCTGACTCTACCCTTGCAGATTTGACTACCGTTGGTATTCTGTTTTAGTTATGTCCCCCTCTTTCCATTTTTTATACTATTCTTTTTTTGCCCCTCAGTTTGTTAGAGCTCACTGGTTTCATCTTGGGTGGCTTGTCTTTCTTTCTCTGTGGTATTGTGCTTAATTGGGCTTTTATAAGACAATATTCCTTGTCCCAAGACAAGGAAGTGGCTTGCAATGTGTAACAGCTGACTAAGTATGTGTCAGCCTTGGAAGCCATAATTGCGGCCTCTGCAGCTGCCACATAATCGCACATGTGAACCAGGGAGAGGGTTTATTCTCATACACTTAGAGGGGTTAGTAGACAAAACAAAATTCCTTTTAAGAGAGTCAAGGATATCCAGACCAGCACCTGGAAGAGGAGTGCCAGGAGGAGAGAGGAAGTTGGATTCGAAAGAGGATTGGAGAATGTGACCTTTGATGGTGGCTGGGAGGTGGATCTTTGAT
>JANHFL010005357.1:356019-383195 GCA_032468155.1 Oxyrhabdium leporinum
GGTGGATCTTTGATTTTCTTTTGGGTGGGGAAAAACCTGGAACTTCAGATTCAGGTTTTTCCCAGATGTACCAATATGGTTTCTCTAATAAATTCTTACTTGGATATATGTGTGTCTGAGTGCTGAATGGACAAGCGGAACTTTGATGGAACCCTGACAGTCTGCTGTAAATGAGAGCCAAAGAAAAATGGGTTTGGAGGGATCCAAAATATGCCAATATTGCAGAAACTCCCTTTCGCTTTCTACTTTCTGTCTTTGTAACTGAAGAAGAGTAGAGCACTTTTCCATTTATAGCCATTCCTTATTTAGCAACCATTCACAAGTATGACTGAAATAATTTATTTTCTGATCAATATGGGCATTTACAACCACACTTTGTTCCTGACAATAAAAGACTTCAATATGAAACTGATTAAGATCTAGTCCGTTTCGGATAGCAGCCAAGAGAGCAAGTCGCGCATGCGAGAGAGAGGGAGAAGAGAGGGAGAAGAGAGGGAGAAGAGAGAGGAGAGAAAAGGGTGGGGAGAAGAGAGAGAGAAAGGGAGAAGAGAGAGAAAGGGAAAAGAGGAGAGGGAGGAGAAGAGAGAGAGAAGAGAGAGAAAGAGAGGTCATAGCACTCTCTGCGCTTCTTTCTTTGTGGTTGTCACAGCACTCACAACATTATGCAATCATGATCTGGGCACTTGGCAACTAACTCTCAATTACAATATACAATGTAATACAATGGGACTGTAATCAGATACTTTAAAAAAATCACTGTCCCATACATTTGATTAATTTCAGCTGTAGCACTTCAAACGTTATTCTATGGCATCCTAAGAAGAAAGGTATTTAATACCTTTAAGGCAGTGGTTCCCAATTTTTTCAGCTCTGTGGACTGGTAGCAGCAGGCTTGGGGAGAAGAGATGGCTTCGCTTACGCGAATGGAGCTTTGTGTGCTTGCCTGCTGCTTGCGTGGCCCAGTTCCCAACAGGCTGTGGCCCAGTACCGTGCTGCGGACTGGGGGTTGGGGACCCCTGCCTTAAAGTATTTAATGAAATGTCATTTTCATTCCCTTAGGATGGCTAAAACAGCAAGGAAAAAAAACCCCAATCAATAAAATAAAAACATAGCTATAGTTTTCTATAACTCTGATCATTACTTTTAAAACTCTCCAATTACTTACCATCCTCTGGAGGTAGAACATTTGAGCTCTTTTTCAAATCCTCCAAATTAAAGGAATTTTTTTTTAATATCGTCAGAATTTCTTCTCCTGGGCTAACGGCAACTGAGCTATGAAAAGAAATGCAACACCGAAATACAAAATTAAACGTATTGAACTGACAACGTTTAGAATTACTTTTACACAACTGATCCAATCATAAACTCACTAGTAGAAAGAACTAATCTTTGTGCCTTACAGGTAGTCCTCACTTAATGATTGTTCAAAGTTATGACGGACCTCGAAAAGCTACTTATGACCTGTGCTCAAAATTAGATTGCTGCCACCCCCCACCCCCCGAGGTCACATGATTGTATTTCAGGCACCTGGCTCACATTTATAAGCATTTATGCTTTACAGTAGAAAATGGCCAGTGGATATACTGGATTTGCATACACATGGTTTAATTAATAACTATCTGATTTGCTTAACAACTACAGTGACTTGTTTTATGGTTATTGTAAAAATGGTTATAAAATTGAATCAGTCATGTGGTACCTCAACATAATGACTGCAATGACATGACCAAAATTGTGGGCTCCATTGTGGTTATAAGGCAACGACTACTTATAAACAAGCTTTTCATAAAGCAAATGGTTGTGATTCTATATTATTTGGAAAGTGTGGTTTGCCTGCCTCTCACTTATGACATCATTTTCAAGTCCAGGATCATAATTTGCTACAAATTGTATTATAGTTTATAATGCTAGAATTTGGACTATAACTATCATTAGTTATTGAAAACAAAAATAAGAATAGCTTGGGATTTTTTCTTTTCTTTCAGTGATCCTGCAATCCCTTGCTTCAGGGTGGGGTCAGGGCGGCTGGAGCTGAGCATTTACTGGGCCGATGGCTTTCCTGACACCTATGCGGAATTCACAAGCAATTACTCATTGCATCCAGAGAGAGAAATGTTTGCCTCTGATTGTGAGGCGAGAGCTCCACCTTTAGGCCACCATATCGCTCAAGAATAGCTTAAGAATAATTGATAGAATTTACGAGACCTAAGACTGATTGACTGAAACAGTTGTGAGTGCATGTTCAGTACGGGAGTTAGAGAAGACAGATGGTAGGGCTTTTTTGTGTAAACCTCATTAATAAAATTAGATAGCAGGTTTAGGATTTTTATAGCTATAAACATACTATTATTCCTATGAATGTAATCGTATCATGATCAGAATTATTTTATGCCTTCTGTATAAGTATAAATATGTCACGGAGAGGAGAGGGACAACCTATTTTCCAAAGCACTCGAAGGCCTGACAAGGAACAACAAACGATCAGGGAGAGATTCAACCTAGAAATAAGGAGAAGTTTTCTGACAGTGAGAACAATCCACCAATGGAACCGCCTTCAGAAGTTGTGGGAACTTCATCACTGAAGGCTTTCAACAAGAGACTGGAGTGCCATCTGTCAGAAATGGTATAGGGACTCCTGTTTGAGCAGGGGGTTCGACTAGATGACCTACAATACAAGATCTCTTCCAACTCTGTTATTCTGTATATTGTGTTTACTTTTGACCGGGACTGTACATTGTCACACTTGAGTGTTATCTATGAAAATGTTCTTTCTGAACCACATTTCTAATATTTTCAGAATTTATAAATCATAACAGATAAAATATAAGAGATTTAGCACTTTAATCATTTTAATTTTGTATCTTTTCAAATATAGTATTATATTTGAAATGAATAAACTCAATTGAGTTTCATATGGCTTTCTCCCAGATGGTTTCACAGATACCTGTGTTCTGCATCTGATTCAAATTCAAAATGTCAGTGGTTTCTTACTGAATTTACATCGATTTCTAGAAGACCACACATCTTCCTTTGGGGGAGAAACATTGATCAGATTACATAAGTAGGAAGTACAATCTAGAAATACCCACAAGTAGTGTATTAAGCCAGCATGAGTAATATATAATTATATTTCCACATTTAATCATGCACAGAGATTAGCAATACCAAAACAAGGAAATTAAACACAGCCAACTTTATCTCACCTTTCTGAGCTGGCTACTGTCTGTAGAAAATAGTTTTCTGCCATTTGCAACTGATGAAGATACTGAGCAGAGCCTTCTATTTCACCCTTTGGGGGAAAAAACCAATCGTCAATGTAGGTTTCTTTAGTCAGAGACCCATAAAGAAATATACAAAAATCTGTTAACCTACAATTACTATATATTATACCAAGACGGTGAAACACTTTCTGCAAAAGCACAAAAGTTGTTGTTTTGCTGCTAAAAGATCTGAGGAAGCTAAATATTTTTCTGTTTGCAATTAAATCAGACGTATAAAAGAGAACATTTGTAGCTCAGGGTTGAACTGTGGAATCCTTGGTGCTCTCTGAGTGTGATGGTTTGTAGATGTTCACTACCCAAGTAGGTAACTTTATCAGTGCTAATGATATTGCATGATTTGATGATGAAAAGTCTGCAACAAGAAAACCATCATGCTCAACGACCAACAAGGACCCCATAAATCAGACCTACATAGCACAAGAGAGAGCAAAGTTAATGCTTGTCCCCGACACGTTAAACAGACCGAGAGATAAGAATGTAAATGAAACCTAAAGTAATGATAGAATTTGGATAGACACAAATTCTGGATTATAAAAGTTATGACGGATTATCCTATCACTGTCATAGAGCCTGTCCGTCACTCCCCATCCCTGGCGTTCTTCTAATAGAAAAGTGAATATCAAGTATTATGTATTGTCTGTAATCAATTCCCAGAAGCAGCAGAAAAATCCATCCATTCTTCACAGCCATTCAATTCATTCCAAACCATCAAAAGTGAACTTCTTTTTTTTTGCTTGCAAATCTTCCTTGTTGTTAGCGGCCGATAAGCTTTGTCAAATCAATTCACTCGGTGGTTTTGCACAACCCTAATCACTATTACTTTGTTGTGTCACGTTTAGAACCCAACTGTTGTTTTTTTTAAGAAGGTAACAGGAGTACGTATCACAATGATATAAACTTATCACAGACTTGATTGAATGTAGTGAATATTCATAATAAAACAAGGGCTGAACTGTGTTATTAGGAATTAAACAAAAAATATTCCAAAATACCTTTCAATCAAAAATTTCAGCAGTTGGAACTTCTCCAACCTTGTTTGTGAGTGTACACATACATAAGGAATTGGACGTGTTTACAGTCAACAGAAAGCAAACAAGACAGCTAGCAGTCCACATACGGCTTAATTCCATGAAGCTGGATGGTCTTGTTAAATCCCTACAATCACCTTTAAAGCCCAGAAATAACCTAGAAGAATGAATCCTAACAACTGGAACAATTGCAAGCTATCCTGTTTTAGACTGCATTTTGAACATCAAAGATGAAGATGTTTTTGTTTTTTTATGAATATGCAAGAATAAATATTTCTTTCTTTGATTCACATCCCACTATTATGTTAACAGCCCAGGGTAGTGTGGACATTGTTTCTTTTAAAATATACATTTAGGCTATGGCTCAAAGTGTGGCAACATTGTTATCAGCAACAGACCATTTCACTGAAGAGCTAAGGCAGGTTTGCTTTCTTCCAATTTATACATGTTGTTGTTGTTGTTAGTCGTGAAGTCGTGTCAGACCCATCGCGACCCCATGGACAACGTTCCTTCAGGCCTTCTGTCCTCTACCATCCCCCAGAGTCCATTTCAGCTCACGCCGACTGCTTCAGTGACTCCATCCAGCTACCTCATTCTCTGCCGCCCCCTTCTTTTGCCCTCAATCGTTCCCCACATTAGGCTCTTCTCCAGCGAGTCCTTCCTTCTCATTAGGTGGCCAAGCTATTTGAGTTTCATACCTCGTAGTTTATAGTTTTATACACATATCTCACCTTAAAATAATTGTTCTTCTGGAGAGCCCTAAGAAAGCTATCCCATAAGGGAACATTCAGTATTTGTTTCTTGGAATCAGGAGAAGCTGAACAATCCTCTGAGCATAAAATTTCGAAGCCATGAGCCTGTGAACAATATAGGGAAAAAACCCAATTGTATAATATTCGCATCCTAATGTTAGAATTGTTGCAATACATTTTCAAAATAAAGACATTTGCTTTGTATTGTACTTTAACACCTGGTCACTCTGGAAATACCACCTTCTTTGCTTAGCGATTATACAGAATATAAAGTAGTAGTTTACTGCGGCCATTTTCTGTGATGGGTTTTTTTTTTAATTCCAAATCCAATCCACAGCCTTAAAAGTGGCTGGTGGTCTCTTATCCAACTATTAACTAGATCCAACCTGGCTTATTTGTCAAGATTAACTAAACTTAGCTAGATGCTGCCACCTGCCAGAGAACAATGTGTAGATGAAATACCTTAAAAGATTTGGAATAAATATACACAGGGAAAACTAGTTGAAATCCAATTGACTGCAAGGAGAGTTGCCCTGCTATATCTAGGGGAATATCTGTAGTTCTAATTGCATTCTTTTAATGAAAAATTAATATAGAATATTAGAGAATGATGTGTATGTTTCTGTCAGGTTAAAGAGGCTGAATAAATTGGGATAAAGTGAGCATTATCTTAATAAGATTTTGATTTAACATCAACTAACAAAACACCTTATTCTGAAACAACCAAATGTTTATATTCAACTTCAGGAGATTTTCCTACAAATTACTTAAACAAGCTTACCCACTTTAAATACTTCACTAGATCCTATATGAATGCCCTCTCTTAGGCAGATCCTCAGGCCACTGCAATCATGCAAAGCTCTTCCCTTTTGCAAAGCAGGGGAAGTGAAATTAATAAAACACTTGGTTTTACGTTGTAAGTTTTATCTTGATACCCTGGTATGACAATTACAGTCTTGAGGCCACAAGCGCCTGGGTACTTGAATAAATACTATTATATATATTTATTAATTTTTGACTGACAGCCAAAGAGGACATGTGCAATTGCAGAATACTGCCGTTAGCATCTAGGTGTTGTCTAGTTCTATTATATGTATTTTTCTTTAATGAATGTAGTTTGTGTATGGATTCTCATCTTTGGTTGCCTGTGTGTTTGTTTGTGTGCCTCTACAGTGTTTATGTGTATATGTGTCTATATCTTAAAATTAATATTTTGTTGAAAAAAAACCTACAGGGGTCAAGGTAGATACTTACCAATTTCATGCCTAATTCATAGGCTTTGTACTGAGGATGTGAACGAGGAGGTAACGAGTAGCCACTCCGTTTGTCTGGTACAAATGTCTGTTGAACCAGCTGTGCATATAGACACTTTGTCAAAGTAACCTGAAAATATCAGAGTATTTAATTAAAGATTCACTTTTCTGAAAACTTATTTGAATCTGCTTTGGCCTATTACAGTTAGTCCTTGTTTGGCAATCACGGTCGGGCCCGACATTAAGTGAAGCAGTGGCTACGTGAAACAGCGTGATTTTATTTCAGCTCTTTATTTCAGCTCTCCTTTGCTTTACAGACCTGCAAGTGTTGTGAATGAGGGCATTGATCACAAAGGTCAGGACTGTGTGAATGACCACTGTCCAGGGTAGTTGCCAAGTTGAGGACTGCTTATGTTACTTGAAGAATTGTACAAGAGAGAGCAAGCAAGAGATTACAGAATTATAGTATAATTCTATTATACTAATTATACTATACTATAAATATACTATATACTAATTATAGTATGATTATAATTCTATAGTACAAATCTAACCTAATTTGCCTAATCTCCAATCTCTTGTAGAATTATATAAGGGATTGGAGATTAGACAAATTAGGTTAGACTTGTACCTAAAAAGGACAGAATTAAAACCTCAAAGAAATCATTCGTAAAACCACAAGCGATAAGGTGAATTAACTGCAAAGGCTAACTCAGAAGCTTAATCTGTACTTACTGATGCCATCACACGTGTTTCAGGGGGGAAGGTTTTGAAAATGCGGCATGCTTTTAAGTCAACGGGATCTCGAAGGTAAAAAGCTTGGACTGCTGCCGATACTAACGCAGGACGTTGCCTCAGAACTACCACAATGCCTGCTGGAAGATAACAGTGAGCTTGATGAAGACAGGTCTGGATCGTCTCAGGATACCTATGGCACAAAATTGCAACGAGGTGCAAAAAAAAAGAAAAAAAAAGAGACATATAATCCTGGTAGAGGCAACTCTTCTTACAGGTTAGAACAGGGGTCCCAACCTTTTCTATAACCCGCATCCCTAGAACACTTCTGATATATTCTTGCACCCCTTACAAAAATAAATAATATGCATAAATTATAATTATATGCATGAATTATTATATAGGCATATAATTATTCATATACACTATAATTTTGAAACTTCTAAACACAAGTTTTCGCACCCCTTGGAATATCGTCTCGCACCCCTGGTTGGGAATCCCTGGGTTAGAATATAAAAATAAAAATCTGTGGGCGTCCTATATAATTTAAGGTAACTAACATACATATGTATATATGTAGAAAACTTAAACTACTTATGATGGTTGTCTTCTAAGTTTGCTGAAACAAGTGGAAAATCCAATTTATTTGTTTGTATCACAAGTGATTAACACCTCAGATGCAGGTTACTACCTAACACAGATGCTTGTCTGTGTTCTACTTTCCTTTTTCTTCAGGGAAATGCAACACTACTCACTGCTGAACTCTATTTACAATGAATTTGCTTGCTTATCTAACCTTTCAAATTTTCAATTGATCTTTATTTTTTTTGAAAACAAAACCAAACTGTGAGAGCCTGCATATCAATAGTTATACTACCTCCATCTCCCAAATAACATTATTTATTTAGAAATCTGGCAGTAGCAGCCTACAGTGAGAACAGTTTCCTGCTTTTATCATACAAACTATACTTTAATGCATCTGCAATCAATCAACTGACATTTAGGAAGGTGACAGAACATAGAATAACAGAGTTGGAAGGGACCTTGGAGGTCATCTAGTCCAACCCTCTGCTCGAGCAGGAGAGTCTATATCATTTCAGATAAATGGTTGCCCAATCTCTTCTTAAAAGCCTCTAGTGAAGGCAAGCCATTCAACTTAATTGTTCTCACTGTTAGGAAATTTCTTAGTTCGAAGTTGCTTCTCTCAGTGATTAGTTTCCATCCATTGTTTCTTGTCTTGCCTTCAGGTGCTTTGGAAAATAGGTTGATCTTTTTCTTTGTGGCAGCCCCTCAAATATTGGAAGACTGCTGCAATCAGGTCACCCTTCTCCTTTTCACCACACTAGCCAAACTCAATTCCTGCAACTTTTCTTCATATATTTTAGTCTCCAGTTCCCTAATAATCTTTCTTGCTCTTCTCTGTATCTTTCCAGAGTTTCAACAACTTTATTATATTGTGACCAAAACTGGATGCAGCATTCCAAGTGTGGTCATACTAAGGTTTTGTAAAATGGTACTAATACTTCATGTGATTTTGATTCTATTCCTCTGTTAATGCAGCCTAGGATTGCATTGGCTTTTTTGATTGCTGCTGCACACTGTTGGCTCATATTTAAGTGACTGTCTACTTGTACTCCGAGATCCCTCTCAGTTACTGGCACTGAGCCAAGTTTGAGCTAATCTATACCTGTACAGTTGCCTAAATGTAGATCTTTACTTTTATCTACATTGAATTTCATTTTGTTAGATAGATTCCACTGTTCAAGTCTGTCAAGATCCTTTTGGATTTTGGCCTATCTTCTGGGGTGTTGGCTATTCCTGCCAGAGAGATATAAACTACCTTTTATTCATAGGAGGCCACTATAACAATGCTTTGAGGGAAGAACTGGATAATCTGCAACATTTTATTTTTATTTCAGTAAAAAATTATTTCAGTTCCCAACATGTGAACAAAAATAACTACTATAAGTGTGTATGAACCAGCATGTCAGGTACTGTATATACAATTGTAACAATATATATTTTGTTATATATATCTGAATATGTATATTCAGATTCAGTCACTTACCTATTGATGCGTTTATATACTGCTGCTTTAATAGATTTTGAAGCCACAAAATCCTCAGAATGGCCAGAAAACAATTTTAGGACCTGGGGAATTGTAGGGTTTATACCAGGTAGTAATTTCTTCCCTTCAAGTCTCTTTGGTAATGGAATTATGCATAATTCTCCATTATGAAAGAATACCTGACAAATATATATATATAAATTTATTAAATCTGAAAGTTTTTTGACAGTGTCTCAGAAATTATAATCAAGCCTATAACTGAAATGGTAAAATCTTCCAAGTTCTCACAGAAAACATAATGAAGAAATTCAAAATAAGATTAGAATATATATTCCTAAAAAAAATAGCTTTTTAGGTATTTGAGATCCTTAACTTTCTCTTACCCGATGCATGCTATTTTCAGGACTCAACCATTTTGGAAGGTAGTCGGCTGCTTCTATCAGAAGGAATTCACCATCGTTATCATCCACTCTATTCAAACAAAAAATATTCACTCATAATATGGAATTAAGTGTGTCTTAATTTAATTCAATGCATATGGATACCATGCTGTAATGCAGTCTTTATTCACAGGAAAATCCCCCCCTCCAAATTTTACTTCAGTAAAGCGTGTGCAAAGATAAATATTTTAAATTATGTTTACAAGGAACAGTTAAAATCATTGTCTATTTAATCAGCAAATAAAAATACCTAGCTAATAATTCTGGAAATGCCTTTGTAATTTCTTTGATGAGGTAAACAATAAACCATTCATCTTCAATGTTATCTCCAAACTTTGTGAGGCCAGCAATATGAGCAGGTAGATTTCCTAGAACAGCAATTATATTATTTTCAGAAAACATTTGGCAGCCAATCCCAATATCAGTATTTTATTTACCAATTTATATGGCCACACATCTAACAACCGTTACTCAGGATAGATCATAAAAGATTAAAAGGACTGAAACTTAACTTAAGGAATGAATGGAATTAAAAGAAATGAAAGGAAACCTAAACAGCATACGCCTGGGCCTAAAATATTGAATTCATAACTACTAAAACAAGCTAAGGTGACAGACAGAAGAACTTTATTTAAATCAGTTTACCAATAAAACAACATAAAGCGATCCCCCTAACAATAAGAACTATTAGCAACCACTTGTGAGACAAACTTACACATAATGCAGCAAAATTTTCTACTTTTAGAGAAATACCTTTCTCTTTGTCATTTAATAAATACTGTAAATAGATTCCCAGGACACTGACAGCTTTTAAGTACAGGTAGTCCTTGGCTTACAACCATTTGTTTAGTGACCACTCAAAATTACAATGGCACTGAAAAAAGTGACTTATGTCTGTTTTTTGCACTTATGACCATTGCAGCCTCCCCATGATCATGGGATCAAAATCCAGACGCTTGGCAACTAGTTCATATTATGACAGTTAGGGTGTCCCGGGGTCACGTGATCACCTTTTGCGACTTTCTGACAAGCAACGTCAATGGGGAAGTCAGATTCATTTTACATCTGTGTTACTAACTTAACAATTGCAGTGATTCACTTAAAAACTGTGGCAAGAAAGGACATAAAATGGGGGCAAAGCTCACTTAACTGCCTCGCTTAACAACTGACATTTTAGGCCCAATTGTGGCTGTAAGTTGAGGACTACCTGTAAAAGAGTGGATTATCTTATTGTAATCATGTCAAAATAACTGTTATTGGAATAACTGCAAATTTTTAACATATACACAGCAGCTTCATTTCCCCCCTTCGTACTACTCTTTGTCTGCTTTAAGCATTTAAATCTTTTAGGGTAACAATTTGTTAGAACTTATTTTACATAATTAACAATATCTTTTTAAAATCCTGTATTCAGTACTAGAGATTGGCAGGAAGATAATCAAGATAAAGCAAAGAAACAGCAGGAGTAAGAGAAAGGAATAGTACAATTTTCTCACAATTAGGATAAACGACTGAACAGGCATGGGCATGTATCCTTTTGGCCTGACTGCCCTTCAAAGGATAAGGAGCATATCTCATTGAAGTAATTGGAGAAAGATAACATTTTTCCTGTTTTTCCCAATTTGTTATGCTGCCAAATATGACAGCTTTGTTGTGGAAAACGGAACAACTGAAAGCTGGCAATTTCATCACCAAATTTTGGCATGTGATTTGGGCATGTTGTAGGTACAGAAAAATGGGGGTTGGCAAACTGTTTGCCGTCCATGATAAAATGAACTTTGGCTTTGTAATTTTACCTTTTTAAACAACAGATAAATATACAATGATATAAAAACTTAACATAAGGCTGTTTTCTATTTTAAAAAAGTTTCGTATGACTATTAAATCTTAAAACAATTTCAAGCTATCCCAATCTGAAACATAAACAATAATAAACGTGTTGTTTCTTGGGAAAATATGCTGTGAAGAACATTGCCACCAGCACAGTGGAAATACCACTTTCATTTTCCAATACACCATTTTCCAATACATTTTCCAATACACTCACTGCAAAGTGCTTAAGGAGGAAGAGAATGTTACAGTAGAATTGCTGGTGTACATAAAGACACGATTAGATATAATTGTTTACCTTTTGCAGGTTTGTACTTTAGATTAAATGACTCATTTTGCCAGATGTAGGAAACCAGGATAGGGGCAAAATGTGCTAATATTTTTTCAATACATTGCTTCAGGATGTCTTGATGATGTTCTGGGTCTTCTGATTCATGTATCAGAAACAACTGGTAATGGACTGCATCGTCAGTAGTCACAAAACCTAACTTCTTCTCCATTCTGCATCACACAGGCCCCTTTTAAAAGAGAAATATTTTAAAGCCATTTCTACAAACAGTGCCCCAATATTAAAATGCCAGTTAATGAATGAATGATTTGCTACCCAACTGATTTGTCAATCTTAGACTGAATCATCCGTTAAGAAGAATCCCTTTTATCTTTTTTTATAAAACCTTAGTTAAGACCACACCTGGAATACCGCATCCAGTTTTAGTCACATTACCCAAAAGATGTTGAGACTTTGGAAAAAGTGCAGAGAAGAGCAACGAAGATGATTTAAGAGCCTGGAGACAAAAACATATGAAGAAAGGTTGCAGGAATCGGGTATGGCCAATCTAGAGAAAAGAAGGACTAGGGTGGATATGATAGCAGTATTCCAGTATTTGAGGGGCTGCCACAAAGAAGAGGGGGTCGACTTATTTTCCCAAAGCACCAGGAGACAAGAAACAATGGCTGGAAACTAATAAAAGAGAGAAGCAACCTGGATCTAAAGAGAAATTTCCTAACAGTGAGAACAATTACTCAATGGAACTGCTTGCTTCCAGAAGCTTTGGGCACTCCAACACTGGAGGTTTTTAAGAAGAGACTGGGCAACCATTTGTCTGAAATGCTGTAGGGTCTCCTGCTTGAGCAGGGGGTTGGACTAGAAGACCTCCAAGGTCCCTTCCAGCTCTATTCTGACTTTCCGATTTCCACTCAAGCACTATCTGCAGTTCAACTAAGCTACATAAATGTAGCTTTGAAGTTGCTTTAGTCTTTGCAAAGGAAAAAAGGCAAACTTTTATGAAACATCCACGCCCCTTCCTCTTTCTAGATAAATATGGATATTCCCATACTTTTGTTGATAAACCACAAGGAAAAAAAAAACGAACGCCCGCCAAGAAGAACCAGCTCCGCTCCCAAAGCAAACGACTCACCGCAAGGACGCCGCCTGGCCGCCTTAAGCCGGAGCGGCGGCTCTTACGTCATCGCTGCGCGACGCAGGCCTGCGCGTCCCCCTCTCGCCACCATAGAGAAGAGCTTCCGCTCGGCCGGAAAGGGAGGAGGAGTAGGAGGGGGCGTCGCCATGGCGGCCGGGGCCGAGCCGGCCAGCCGGCTGCGCCGACGAGGACCGAGATGAGCCGCTGAGGCGGGAGGATGATCTCGCGATACACCCGGAAGCCGGTGCCCCCCGACGTCCAGGGGATGTGAGTGACGTTCTCTTGGGCCAAACCCGAGGCGCGGGTCCCTCGGCGCCTCTACAGGCGTTGCCAGCCCTTCCGGAGAAGCGGTCTGCCTTCCAGGGTGCCCTGCGGCGGCCTGACGAGGCTCTCTTCGCCGCCTTCTCTCTCTAAATTCCTCCGTGTTATTCCCACGTTCTTTGGCTCGAGCGCTCCCGGAGGAGGGAGCCCCCTAGCGGTTCGAGGCAGCGCTACACCCTCGTCTTCTGCAAATTTCTCTAAAGAGAAACGGGCGCATCCTTGGGCGGGAGGGAGGTCAGTCAGATCTGGAGGGCCGGGCCTGTCAGAGGAGTGAGCTCTGGGCTTCGTTGGGAACTGCCCCAATCAGTCAATCAGTCAATCAGTCACTCAGAATAGAACTGGAAGGGACCTTGGAGGTCTTCTAGTCCAACCCCCTGCTCAAGCAGGAGACCCTGCAGCATTTCAGATAGGTGGCTGGCCAGTCTTTTCTTAAAAATCTCCAGTGATGAAGCGCCTACAACTTCTGAAGGCAAGCTGTTCCACTGGTTTAACTGTTAGGAAGTTTCCCCTTAATTCCATTTTGCTTCTTGATTCGTTTTTTCATCCATTGGTTCTTGTCCTGCCCTCTGGTGCTTTGGAGAATAGGTGGAAAACCCCCCCTCTTCTTTGTGGCAGCCCCTCAAATACTGGAATATTGCTATCATCTCACCCCTAGTCCTTCTTTTCTCTAGACTAGCCATACCCAAATTCTATACATTCTTCATACGTTTTAGTCTCCAGGCCGTTTAATCATCTTCGTTACTCTTCTTTGCACTTTTTCCCCAAGTCTCAACATCTTTTTGGCAAAGTGGTGACCAAAACTGGATGCAGTATTTCAGAGGTGGTCTTACTAAGCGGTGCTAATACTTCACGTGATCTTGATTCTAGGCCTCTGTTTATACAACCAAGGACTGTATTAGTTTTTTTGGCGGCGGTTGCACACTGCTGGCTCGTGTTTAAATGAGCGTTCACTAAGGCTTCAAGGTCCTTCTCAGAGTTACCTTTTTGAGCCACGTTTTGCCTAGTTCTGTACTTGTACCTTTGGTTTTTCCTGCCCAGGTGTAAAACCTTGCTTTTCTCCATGTTGTTGGATAGGGCTCATTGC
The DNA here is from genome assembly GCA_032468155.1 of Oxyrhabdium leporinum. Taxonomy (NCBI): domain Eukaryota; kingdom Metazoa; phylum Chordata; class Lepidosauria; order Squamata; family Cyclocoridae; genus Oxyrhabdium; species Oxyrhabdium leporinum. Next base: position 370,233 of record JANHFL010005357.1, read on the forward strand.
TCAAGTCTGTCAAGATCTTTTTGGATCCTGAGCTTGTCTTCTGAGGTGTTTCGAACAGACAGAAAAGCTTTATGATTTTCATGAGGAGGAGAAATGCAGAGGCATTGCAGATTTTACATGGTGGCATAAAATGCTTGGATTTTTCTTTTTATCATTTCAGGAAGAATTAAAACCAGGGCACTGAGCCATGATTTGTTGAGGCATGATACATTATTTACTGGGTTGCATTTGCACAATATGCAAAGAAAAACAGAGAGTTCACAAGTTTAGTAATTTCTGGCTTTGTATAGCCATGATTAGTAACTGGATTCTCATAACATCCTAAATCAAAAATGAGTACAGTACAAGTAGTCCCTGAAGCCCAAAGTATCTGTTGCTAAGCAAGACAGTTGTTAATAGAGTTTTGCCCCATTTTATGACCTTTTTTATACAGATGTTAAGTGAATCACTGCAGTTGTTAAGTGAATCGTGCAGTTGTTAAATGAATCTGGCTTCACCATTGACTGCTTGTTGGAAGCCAACTGGGAAGGTTATAGATAGTGATCACTTGACTCCATTATGCTGCAACTGTTGTAAATACATGCCAGTTTCCAAGCATTTGAATTTTGATCATGTGGCTACAGTGATGCTGCAGCAGTCATAAGTGTGAAAATGAAGCATAAGTCCCTTTTTTCAGTACTGTTGTAACTTTAAATGGATCACTAAACAATTGGTTGTAAGTGAGGACTATCTGTAATTTCCACCTTGGATCTCAACCAGATCTTTGTTTTTAATATATTTCAGGGAGGAGAGGCATGAAATAACACTTCAGTATATACATTTATATAGCAGTGCTAGGACATCCATGGATTTCTTGTTCAAATATTTTAAGGATAAATTAAATGTGGAAAAATACCAAAAGTTAATAGGAAAATTGGGACCTTGTAAGGCTACAGTAAATTTCCCTTGTCAGGATTGAATAGGCTGATTGATTTTTCTACAGAGCTGGAGTGAACCTCAGCTTTTTCAGGTTCATGAACTATGGTTGGGTGGATTGATCAGGGTGCTTTTAAGAGAGAGAATTGGCAAAAGGTTTGTGGCTAATAAACTAGGGATTTTCTGTTGAAGTTAATGAGAATACTATACACTTTCTAATAATTTTAATGCTAACTGTTTACTGATTTGAAGAAATTCAGTGTCACCAAGCAAATGACATTTTTATTTATTTTTAGTCGAGGACTTACAAAGAATACCTTAGAACATCATCCCCTGCCGGACTCACTGGATGACAGTTACCCATCCACTGAAAGTCATGAAGATATTTCAAGGTATTTGGATATATAATTAATTGTGGAGGAGGGTTAGGAAAGAAAAAGTTACAAAAGAAGCATTCTTTTATCCATTTTTTATTTTCCTTTTTTTAAAACCTTTGTTCAAAAGCTATATTAAATAGCTGTGTTGAGACATGATGCTAGGATCAAAAGGAACAAGCCATACTGGACAATCAGTGACTGTATTTGGTCATGATGATAGAGCACAACCATTCTGGAAACGAACAATGAGTGTTTGTACAAAGCAAAATAAGTTGTAAATAGACACATTATATAGCAGAAGCATGAGGAACAACTTTTTTTCATTCAATTTATGCATTCAGTTTATTTGCAGCTGACATTTTACACACACACACACACACACAATTTCATTTGAAAAATTAAGTAATCTCTCATGCAGCACGACGGTGAGATTGATTTACCCTTTTTCTCTTCCCTCCAAAATATGCATTTTAGTGAATCTGAAAATACAAAAGAGTCAAACTATCAAGCAGACAATGCAAACTCATGGTCTGCTTGTCAGAGCTTCACAGGCACCTCCACTGAAGACAGTTCTGTTTTTTCTTGGGGCTATGATGTGAGTATTGTCCTTTAACTTTAAATTACAGCAGTGGTTCTCAACCTTTTCTTCACCACGGACCCCCTTTAAATCCTTTTGTGGCCACAGACCATGGCCATGGATCCCCATGACTTAACTCAAGTTTTAAATCATAATGAATGAAGGCGAATATAGGTGTCCCAAAATAATGTTGCAGGATTCAACCTGGGTCGGTCACTAGAACCAGATGTTTTGTCTTCAGAGCTTTCAGACTCGTGCTTGAGCCCATCTTCAGGGAACTTCTCTATCAGAGTGTCTGCTGTTCTGTGTGTGGTATTTATAGTGCCTGTTGTACGTGGCTTTTTACATGTTGATTAGGGTGTGTTGATGGCTGGCTTTTAAGTCAATAGCTGTCCTTTGCTTGTGCTGCCCAGCCCTCACCTTCTAAGTACTTGGTAGGCTGGTGCTAAATCAGCACCCTTATTGACTGATGAGGGGCCTGTTTCCCAGGCTTCAATCACTTTCCTGGCTGTTTTGTGCCTGCTTGTCCAACAATCTTGGTAGCTGCAAAATTGGATGTGTGTCCTTGTTCATTAAATAATAACATATCTTCAAACCTTTGCAGACCTTCTGTAATGATATCACGCCCCACGCCCCCCCAGGGGTCTGTGGACCACAGGTTAAAAACCACTGAATTATAACAGTTGGTTGAATAAATTGAAACTCTTATAAAAATCTATGTATGCTTTCACATTTTGATCTTGAAGAATGAGCTCACAAATGAGTTTGTAAGAGGGCCTGCACAAACTTTGAAATATTTCTGTTTTAAAAAATGAAAACCAGAATTTTATGACCTTGATAATTATTATAATTTTCAAAAGTAATTGTTTTATTTTTCATCCGGTTTCCTTCTAAATATATATTTTTTAATTTGGTAAACCTGAAGATTCTATTAAGACTAGGATGCCATGGTTATTTTCTTATCTATTTTAGTTGACTATTTTAGATATCCCCGGAAAGACCTTTGGGATTTTCTAAGCAAGAAGTTTCATTTCTTGGATGAGTTGTTTTTGCATAGTGTTATAAAATATTAATGTTATTTTTCTATTGTAAAAAAAAAAGAAGAAGCCTTCTGAGAACATGATTAATGTCATATATCGTCCCAACTATTTTTTTTGCCTTTTCCTCCCCTAGGAATTTGATAAGGCTGCTACCCGGCAAGTTCAGCAAATATTCAGACACATTGATGAGCTCCTTTACGAACAAAAGCCATGTTTATATGTTAGCCTAGAAGAGGAATGCGAACAATGGATGTCAAGGTTTCCTCACCTCAGGTATCTCAAATATATGTTACTACGTACTTCAGAGTGCTAAAGAGCTACTCTGTTTACGTGGGTGTTGCCCTTTATGGCAGGGAATCTGCTTTTTTGTCTACCCCTGCATTTTCTGGGTGTCTTTGCGGCGTGCTTATTTTTATTTATTCATTTATTTTATTCATTAAACAAAAATTACAAATTCAAACAAAGAAAATAAGAAAATCAAAATGTGACAGGGTCTACAGGCATCCCAGTGCATTTACACATGTCCCTTTAGGGCCCTCTTAAATACGGAGTGAGGTTAACCACACCGGTTACGTTAGAATTAAATCTGTGAAAGTTAATGACTGAGACAACGGAAGCAGAAAAGATATTCCAGAGTGTGACAGCTGTTACAAAAAAATGGAATTTATTTACGATCGAGCTTAGAGCAGTTTACATTGTTTAAAGCGGTTGTTCGCACACGTGACATAATTAAAGCTAAAAAAAAAGTCATTTACAGGTAAAGCATCATTATGTACAATTTTGTATTCCATACCTAAGTCTGACCGCAAGCGCCACAGTTCTAAACTATCCAAACCAAGAATTTCAAGCCTTGTAGCAGGGTGTTCTATGATGGACAGAAGAATGCAAGACTTTTCTTGTAAAGTACTTCCGAACGTGCTTGTATTAATGTCCTACATGTGGTTGGGATTCCAGACAGTTGAACAGCGTTCTAGGATTGGCCTAATATGTGTGTGTGTGTTTGTGTGTGTGTGTGTGTGTGTGTGTGTTTTAGAGCAGATCATGTTTAACAAGTTTATTCAAAGCCATTAATACTTCATAATTTTCTTTCTAACATCAGGATTGTGGGGAAGCAAATGATGCTACCCACTGATGAAGGCTATGGATGGTATATTAGTTCAACGTGCAGCACTTTAACTTCATCAGGCATGAGTCCCACGCAAGAGAAAGATCCTAGTGAGTAAGTGCCTGCGATCACTAACTCTTCACAAGGATTACAGTTATTGTTATTGACCAACTAAGCCCTTGTCATCTGCAGCAGACAGTGAACTTTTTAAAATTACAACCTTATTTTCATTTTAAGAGGTGAATATTCAACCATTCAGTCCATTTCTATCTTGAGAAGTTTTCTGTACAAACTAGGGTTGGTTTTTTTTGTTAAGTAAACAGCTGTAGTATCAATAATGCATCTCTTCTGTGTACAAGCTATATTCTTAAGAAGCGTTGACATTATTGGTCTGGCTCTACAAAACCGGGAAAGGTCTTTGTGCCTACTTTCTATATTAGAAGTTTTGAAATTTGAGATAATTTCACTAGAAGCTATATGAAAAAAAAGTTGAGTTAACTCTTTACAAGTTGCTGCTCAGAGGGAATAAGCTACTGCTTAATTTTTTGTTTAGATCTGAGCTCTGGACAATGATAGCAATAGCATTAGACTTATATACTGCTTCACAGTGTTTTACACCCTCTCTAAGCGGTTTACAGACTCAGCATATTGCCCACAAAAATCTGGATCCTCATTTTATTGAACTCAGAAGGATGGAAGGCTGAGTCACCCTTGAGCCTGGTGAGATTCGAACTGCCAAATTACAGGTAGCTGGCAGTCAGCAGAAGTAGCCTGGAGTACTGCATTCTAACCACTAAGCCACCACAGCTCTTTAACTCAATAACTCAAATATTGATAGACTGGTAGTTGTTAACCATGCCAATGGATAATCAAATGTCATATACACAGTAATATAGAAGCAGTGTATACAACCTAATGAATTAATGAAGAGTTCAGCATTGTAACCACCAGTTATTCTGACTCAGAATAATTATTTCAATCTCAGCAGAAATTTGGGCAGTCTGTGAGGGACAAATGCTTTTTGGATAAATTAAGAAAACTACCTCTGAGGAAGGGAGAGTTTAAAGTTGGATTAAGAATGGTGAAAGTATTTTGAGGGTAATATTGAATTGAATCTGTATGTCCAAAGATCTAATATTTTCAAAAAAAGGTTATGAATATGAGGAGTCTTTAGTTTCTGAGCTTGGTGGTTTTCTTGCAGATGTTTCATTGCCCAAACTAGGTAGCATCACTAATGCTCGTAAAGAGTGGGGTTTACTCTCAGTTTATATTCTAGTGGCTTGCCCTGTCAGTGTTAGTGAGGGAGGTCTTAAGATTCTTAGCTTGTTTGGCAGTTTCTCGGTAGGGGTATTTTTTACTTGATTGTTGGTCTGATGTTAAATCTTGGAGTTAATCTGAGCTCATCTGGGTGTTGATTGTTGGTGGGGAGGTGTTTTGGTCTTTTTGTTCCCTTTTTGACTTGTTTAGTCTCTTTTGCATAGTATGTAGACATTCTTTCTGTCTATGTGTCTATTGATGGATAGTTTGTCAGAGTGCCGGGCTCCTAGAAATTTCCTAGGACTTTTGGACTTCGCCTGGTCTAGGATGGTCACAATTTCCCAATTGAAATACAAGTTTTCATCATGTCTTCTGACTGCTAGTTGGTGTTCATGGATGCATTCTGCCAGTCTTCTGCCTGTTTGTCCTATGTAGCGGCTGCTGCAATAATTACATTGTATGTTGTCAATGACTCGTGGGTTTTGTTTTTTTTCTGGGACTGGTGGGTCTTTTGGTTTGCTTAGGATGTTTTGAAGGGCTTAATTGGCCAAGCAAGCCAACATAAACAGCCTAACCAAAGAACCTCTAAGACCACCCTCACTAATACTGATAGGGCAAACCACCAGAATATAAACCGAGAGCAAACCCCACTCGTTACTAGCACTGATGAAGATACCTAGTTTGGGTAACGAAACGTCTGTAAGAAAACAATCAAGCTCAGAGAGAGCACCGAGGATCCCTCATTTCAAACCCTGAGCTACAGATATCCTTTTTTATTGGTTATGCATATATTTTTTCTACTTTTGTATTATGACTGCTTCTAAGATTTCCTTCTCCAGTACTGTAAGAAAGGAAGAAGTAAAATCTTTCATATGTAGGAAGACTATCAACAGATTCCATTCTTTTTATCCCATTCAGGATTTAGTCATACGGAATTCTTAATACTGCAGGCTTTTGCGTAGAAGTAGTCCTCATTTAGTGGTTGCAGTTGGTGCCAGCGAAATGGTCTCTAAGTGACATGGTCACTAAGCAAGCCACATGACAGGGAGACTGCAAAGATGGCTAGTTGCTACCAACTAATTTTCTGTGTCCTGTGCCTGGCCCATTTTTTACACTATTTTTGCTCCCTCTCACAGTATAGAAAGATTGCTTAAGCAAGTTATCTGTACCTGAGCTGCTTTTTTCTGCAATACAGCACTTCCATAAAAAAGTGATAACCTCAAGTTAACAAGTTCAGCTCCTTTACCTTAATATTAGTTGATTAGAACTCTGCCTTGGATTCTGCTGCCTGAAACTGACCAGATCTTAATTAGTTTCACACTGAAGTCTTTTATTGTCATAAATGCGTGCTATTGGTTGGAAAACGAAATCTTTATTACCGTTTGTTACTGTCATTTACGAATAGTCACTATCCAGCAAGGCAGTTGCTGAATGAGGATGATCTGTACCTTGATTTTTGTTTTAAAAACTCTGTGGAATTACAATTTTTTGTTTATTTTTAAAACTAATCATGTGTGTACATTGAAGTAGATACACTATAGAATTTTCTGCTTTTCTTCCTTTTTTTCTATTGTGTCAAATCTAAAGTTGTAACTGTGTATGCAAAGACAATATTTTTTAATCTGTAAGCTACTTGAATGCCTTGCTCTACAAACAAAGTAGGGTATAAAAATTTAAAGTGCAAACAAACAAACAACAGATTCTCTGCACGTTTGATCTTAAAGAGAAGGAAGCCAACTTTATTATTGACATTAAAAAGCCTTGTTTGTTGTTCAGGTTTACTATCTGGGGCAAAAAGGTTCCCCTTTCTGTTTCTCTTGGTAAAGAAGACAACTTTTCAAAAATCTCTGAGCTGAAGATGTTTGAGAATGAAGAACTGGAAGATACTGTGATTATCTCTGAAGGAATAATGGAGGAATACTTAGCATTTGACCGCAGAGATGTGTAGGTATTGAATACATTTCACAGAAACATATTTAGTGACTTTGTAATGACCTAGAATTGTATGTTATACTGTGCCAAACAGTATATACCTTTAACATTTTTTATAGCTTTGATTGGATGGTAAGGGGCAGTAGATATTATCTAGCAGCAAAGCCCGTTGTGAATACCTTTGGTGATTGCTTCACTTGCTCTTCTCCCATCAGAGATGCCCTAACTGCAGGAAAGGCTGATAAAGGCAGGGATTCAATCAGATGGTTCAGTTCCTCCTATAAAGTGGAGAAGAGCTCTCATAGTTGTTGTTTTCCAATTTCCAGTTCAGTGGATAAGATGAAGCTCTGTGAGAAGTTGTTGGTCAACCATTTTAAGTATTGAAACAGCTGTAATGTTTACATACTTTTTTCAAAGGGAAGAAGAACTGCACGAATGGAAAATGGGACTTTCACCAGCCAGACGGAAATTAGGGTTTCCTCCAATCTCGCCGTCGTGCTGCATGAGAGATGCAGTTCTTTCCTTCGTATTTGATGATGTGTGGAGCGAAGTCTTGGGCTACATGGAGCAGTTGATCTGCAGACACTGGGAAGGTCCATCCTCAGGTTTGTCTTTAGGCTGCAATTCTGTCTGTATAATGCAGGGGTGCCCAAGCTTGGCAACTTGAAGGAGCATGGCTGGCTGGGGAATTCTGGGAGTTGAAGTCCACAAATCTTCAAGTTGCCAAGCTTGGACATCCCTGGTAAAATGGAGGCCTCTTCTAAAAACTCATTTCCCAAAAATAATTTTAATACAGTTATAGCATTAGTAATTATGTGCTTTTGTAATATGACATGGACCTGAATATAGTATGGATATAGTAAATCATGTATTTGTATGTATTTGGCAGTGTTCAATTGGGTGTGAAAATAGTATTGGGCTTTTTGATGCTATATTTGGAGCTTTTCTGTCTCCAATAATGCTTAGTATCAATGTTTTAGGCCATGTTTGACAGATTCATTTTATTTATATTCTGTTCTTATAAAGTTTTATTATTGGTCTAGAACTGTCTGTGTATTTTCCTTTGAAGATGTTTCACAAGGCAGGGTAGCATTTGTTTGGCAGTTGAAAGAAAACACAGATTCCATTTAGTGGACACCCCTAGCTGCTTCAATAAACGACAGGATTAGATGCTTAAAATATGAGAAACAACCTGTGTTGCAACTCTTGAGATCTTATTATTTCCTTTCATAAGCAGCTGTGTGCTTGCAACTTCTCATAACTCTGGGCTTTGGAAAAAACCCACGATAAAAATAGTTACTGCATGAATGATTCCTAATCAAATTTAGCAAGAATACCGTGCTACATTTGATTTCTTTAATCTATTGATACTTGTTCAATTATCAAGTATTAAATAATTTTTCAAGTGTTAACCAAGTATTGCTGTAACTCTTTAAGCAAATATGAGAGAAATTAGATTGTAGGTTTTTTAGTATCTTCCTATAAGGAACTCTAATGCCTCTTTTCATTTGTTTGGGATATTGGTAGTTGATGGGAAGAATGTCATTTCTATAGAAGCAAACAGGACAGATTCAGGGAGTCCTTTTATGCAGTTTGAACCTTTGCCTTTGGTATTACCTCGGATGCCACAAACCAAGATGCCCTCTATCCCTTCAAATATGGTAAGTTTAATACTTGACTAACTGTCCTTCCAAAATGTTTTTTTTGGGGTCATGTATTATCACACCTTTAGAAGTCTTTTTTTCTGCAAATGTTCTTTTTTATATTTTGAGGAGATTGAAGTTGGAACATAAGCATTCAGTTTCTTTGAAAATACTGTGTGAGGTTTTGATTAAGCATAGAAGATATTAATGTTGATTCTACTCAGCTTAACTGAAGTATGAAAGGAATGTGATTTCTTTATTTTAAAGTTAACTGAGTTAATCTACTATTCTGATTCTCACTGTGCATATTCTGCAAGTGAGGTACATTCTATAATAATACTGTATTAGTGGTTTAGTCTGTGTTTCATCTGATTTCTATATAATCCTCTTGTATAACGTATCATATGTATGGTGGATAAAAGGCAGATCCAGCCAGCCCCAGTTGCTCATCAGATGCCCGTTGCTTGGGAATGAGTGGATAGTACTTACAAAGAGTAGAATTTAACAGTTCCTTTACAATTATAGAAAATAACATTCTCTTTTCTTACCCTTTTTGTTGGAAATGGCCGTTGGGAATGAATTATTGTGAATTAACTTCTTGTTGTTGTTTAATTATGACCTAATTTAATTTCTTCTAATCCACAGGTAAATGTTTCTCAAGGTACAAGTGCTGGCCTGCAACGTAATTTGAATGGCTTGATGGTAATTCATGGGATTCCCTTACATCCGAGGAACTTGCCCTTGATGGACAAAATATTGTAAGAATTTACAAAATTTGTTTCTTCTGCATAAAGCTGGCTTTCCGATTATAGAGATGTATCTGAAGTATCCAGGGTTTAGTCTTTGTTCAGACAGATATTTTAGAGTGGACTTTTGAATATATTTTTTTCTTCTTGTATCCTATGGAAACAGAATACTTACTGCAAATAATTGGTCAGATAACTAGTTAAAAAATGCGTGTAACTTTAATGCCTTTTTGTATTAGATTGTATTAAACCGGTAAGCACGTGAGTTGCTTTTAGTTTAAATGCACAATTTATTACATTGTAGAATTGGGATTCTTAAACATGAATTAGATATCTATAACTGACCAGAGCGAGAATTTAGATACAAGAATAAAATTCTATAAGCTAGTGTGAAGGTAAAGATGACCTTGCTTTGGGCTTGGTTGCTGGTGGCTATATGGACATGTCCATACAATTTTCTTGGCAACAGTACAGAAGGGAGTTAGCAGGGCTGTTTTCTAGGATGTCATTTGCCGATCTTCCCTCTAAATCCAGCTATAGGTCTGATGTTGCTTAGCTTTAGGATCAGCCAAGATCGGATAGGTTTGAGGGGTCCTGGGTGCTCTCTGAGTTTGCTTGTTTTCTTGCAGACTTTTCATTACCCAAACTAGGTAACATCCTCAGTGCCGGTGAGGAGTGCGGTTTGCTGTCGGTTCATATTCCTGTGGCTTGCCTGTCAGTGTTGGTGAGGGCGGTCTTAGAGGTTGCTTGGTTTGTCTGTTTGCTGTTGGCTTCTTTGGCAGTTTCTTGATTGGGGTGTTGTTTACCTGATTGTTGGTCTGATGTGTTAACCTCGGAGTTAATCTATGCTGACCTCGGTGCTGATTGCTGGTGGAGAGTGGTTGGGTCTTTTTGTTCCTTTTTGGACCGGCTGATAGTCTCTTTTGCATAGTCTACGGATGTTGCTAATATTGACATGTAGACATTAACAACAAAGAAGCAAGCTCAGAGCACCAAGGGCCCTTCATGGCAACCCTGAGCTACAAATATTCTCCTTTGCCGGGTAGGTTTTGTTATTTGGTACGTCATAGTACAGAAACCCTAAACAATGTATACTACCATTCAGTCTCACAAAACTGAAAGTAGAAGATATCGGACATAATAAATAAACTTATCTCAACTTTATACAAACGAATATCCATTCAATTCTTGTAGATATCCATTAAGTGTTGGTGGAAATAATACTTTCCCCCTCCTGGCTAGGAACAGAGTGCTTTTTCTTAAGCAAGCCTGTGAAACAAACTTACAGATGTTTGCTGTATAAACAATTTGTATGAATAGCTACATATTTATCAATAATATCTTACTAATTTTAAGTGTCTTATTTAATAGGGTTGTTCAGTGCCATGCCAGTTAAGCCAGAATAGGCTTTAATTAATATTGTTTTGCTTTTAATACAGTCTTAGTTGGGAAAGGACCAACATTTGTCAACAGTTTATACTGGTATGCTTTATGGCAGCAGTCCCAACCTTTGTGGTTTGATGGCCCAGCTGGGGTGTGCATGTGTGTGTTAGAGAGAGGAACTGGGCTGTGCAGATGGTGGGCTGGTGCACACACGGGCAAGTTGAGCTGCATGCGCAGACACTCCGGCCAGCCTCTCCTACAGCCCAGTTCTGAATAGGCCACGATCCGGTACTAGGCCACGGCGTGGAGGTTGGGGACCTCTGCTTTATGATTCATTTGTAATGATATACTGTTTTTGTCCCTATATCTAGACAATTTACCCAAATACTGTAAAAGCTGATTGGTAGTTCATTGCATTCTTGTGCCTTTTCTCCCTCTCTTGGTTTTAGAGACTACGATGAAAGAATGCTTATGAGACCAGGATCCAGTTCTATCTTGTCAACCAGAGCTCGGCCAAATCGTCCCCTTGAGCTCAGTGCATCTTCTCTGTCCTACTGCACACAGTCGGCGAGGAGACGTAACCCCCCACCGCGTACCCTGCATCCCATCAACGCCAGCCTTTCTCGCTCAGGAACCCCACGACCCTTAGATGATGTCATCAGGGGAACTCGACTGTAGGTTGACATATAAGATGAGCTGAATTCCTTCCTTCCGCCATTGTTTGTTGACCGATTTGGTAAATTCATAGAGCCACCTGCCTCACATACTCGACGCAGAGTGGCGTACAGAGTTATCAGACAAAAAAAATGATACAACCAAATAGCCAAAACACCACCACCAATAATTAAAAGGTTTTAAAAATCATTTTAAAAGGATATAGAACTAAAATGTGTATAAATCTGAAACAGTGTAGATGAACAATAAAATGTGAGGGAGGAAAGGGGAGGAAGAGCAGAAAGGGAAAAAAGTGAATGTAACTTGAGCCACATCTGTAGTAGGACATATTTTTAAAAGGAGTGAGGGTGAGTCTGTAATCATGGGAAATTGGTGTTATTAAGTCAGCAATAGGATTAAATTGCACAAAATAGTCTTCCCAATGTTATGTAGAAACCAAATATAAAGGTAAAATTGTAAGCTAATCTACCTGCAAAGTACTCCAGATTGCGCAAGTATTGTGCAATTAGAATTAAATTACTATTATTGTTATAGTACCATGAAGAATAAAATCTGATTGGATTTTATCTTGATTCTCCCCCCCAATAATACTTTTCGCTCTTTACTTCCATGTTTTATCCTAAAGCTTTTTTATTTATTAAGAAAATTTACATGGCTACCCAACTTACAGTGACGCTGGGCAGCTTGTAGAAATAAAACTTACCCTCCTGGTGACAACAATCAAAGCTTGTTTTTTAACCTCTAGCAGTGAGGGATACATCGTTCAGTAAAGAGGTGCAAAGGAATAGCAGGCTCAGATATATATATATATTTTACTTCAGTGTCAAACTGAGAGGCTGGATTACAGGAGATTGGCTGCTTAAACCTTGGTTAGCTGCAGCAACTACATTATCTTTCATTCTCCAGACTCAGAAAGAACAGTAATCATCCCTTTCATTATCCAGTATGGATCTAGAAGTATTATATATATGACCCCATTGCAACTTGGATACACTGATGAATGACTTCTGGAGCATATGCCATCTGCTCATTGGGTGGATAAATACCAAAAGCTAAAGAAGAGGATAATAAATGTTGCAAAAGCTTCCCTGGCCCCACAAATTTCAATTAGGGTTGAAAACACTTTGTTGAATGCTTGCCGCGTCCGGCATTCAGCCCCATGTCCCAAAGGTGCTTTTTCAAGAGGCAATTGGACTTTTTGGTTTTTCTTTGAAGACCCTTTGCTTCCAAGAAGCTTCTTCAGCTCTGACTGGATGGTGGGGAATGGAAGGATTTATACTCCTTGCACACAGCTGGTCATTTGCATTCTTTTA